>JAJOZX010003322.1:345000-520785 GCA_023014485.1 Bathynomus jamesi
TGACTGTTGAAAGAAAGATCATATTAATACTATAAACACCCAGGAATGTCTGTCAGTCAGTCCGCCCGCTCAGTTTGTCTCGGTCACGCTCAGGAACGTTTAGGTTAAGTCGTGATATTTTCGTTAGCTTTAACCAAAATATCACGACTTAACCTAACCAATCGTCAAGGGCGTACAATTACCCTAAAAAAAAATTAAATTTTTTTTTTTTTTTATTTAACCAAACTAGCACGACTTAACCTAACCAATCGTCAATGCCGTACAGTATAAAGAATCCTCTTCTCTTAATATATAAAATAAATAAATAAAAAAAAATTATTTTTTTATTTATTTTTTTTAGGTTAATTGTACGCCCTTGACGATTGGTTAGGTTAAGTCGTGATAGTTTGGTTAATTTTTGCTACCCGCGCCGCACGAAGGGCGGGTCTTAGGTATATATATATATATATATATATATATATATATATATATATATATATATATATATACAGGGTGTCCACAAAGTCCTGTTCCGGTTTTCAAATTTTATTACAACAAAACCAAAAGAGATAGAATAACGCAGTGGGTAACACCGTTTCCTTACAACCGAAGGGAATACACTGAATTTGGGGGTTCGAATCCTCATGAAGCTGGCAATAATAATACAGGGGTTAGAGTAATAAACTATATTAATTAGCCTGAACGCTGTAGTAGTTCTGACTTTCATGAATGATTATTATCGGGAGTCAAGACCCCCCCTCTTCCCACGTACTACCTCAGTGCCTTCGCTTCGCTTATGTATGTGATGATTTTTAAAAGGAAATTTAATAATGATTATTAACAATTATTTTGAATGTAATTACGTGTAATGTGTTGAATGTTAATATGAAATTTAACAATGATTATTTTAAGTGAGACAAAATTATAACCATAACTTGTCAGAGAATTCGAAATGACTCGTCACGGGATCTTTAACGAGTGTAGGTGTCTGTTTGTTTAAAACTTAGTTTCGTGATTTAAATTTGTTTAAGTTCTCTCTCCACGATATGTTGTAGGAACATTCATTCACGCTAGCTTTTCCCCGTAATTTTCCTTGTGGGTATTTAAACAAACGAGTTAAATAAAGTAAAGTATTATCATTTCAAAACTTTTTTTTCATTTCCAAATGTATCTCATTCAAGTCCAGTGTCTCATTTCAGCTGCTGGTCACGGACTACTAAACTGCTTATATACAGGATATATATACAGTATGTACAGTATATAATTTTGAATATAGGGTAAAATAATAGAAAAGAAGGATCTTTTCTGTTCTACCCCAGCAACAATTTCTAGTGTAGTTTTACTTGTTGAATTCAATAATATATATTTTATTTTGGAGAAAGTATTCGTGCTTTAATTAGTTATGGTTATAATTATTAATTTTTTTCTCTCTTTTGTAGATATTGTTATGGATGATAAATGGAATTTGATAAACATAGTTAAGGAAAAACGTTCTACCCCAGCCTTCTTTAGTTAACCTTATAAGGCTAACTAACGAAAATATCACGACCTAACCTAACCAATCGTCAAGGGCGTACAGTTGATTTAGCTAAACAAAGGAACGAGAGACATTGGGGAACATCTAGAAATATGATAGATTCTTATTTATGTGAATTTCTGTGGAGGAGAAGACAAAAAGGAAAGGACATTTTTATTGAAATCTTAAATGCAATCTCTACTTTTAAATAAAATAAACGGACTATAACTCTTTTGTTATTAATTTCTCCAAATAAGATATATATATTGAATTCAGCAAGTAAAACTACAGTAGAAAATAATATATAATTTCATATTTTGTTGCTGGGTAGAACGGAAGAGAGCCGAAAAGGATGCAAGGTGCTACTATAGCGTGCAGTCTACAAAGATATTTACATATAGCGTGCAGTATAACATATTGGTTAGGTTAAGTTGTGATATTTCGTTAAAACTAACGAAAAAATCACAACTTAACCTAACCAATTGTCAAAGGCATACAGTTGACCTAACCGGGCATTATATCCCATAGAATGAATTGTTTGTTTTATTTGTCCTTTAAATTTTTTGTTTTAATGTAAGTGAACAAATATTTGGGTTAATATTCATCTTTTAACCCGCTCACGCGCGGTTAAAACAGTACAATATATTGAATTGCCATTCAAACCTGACTAAGAAAATATATACCGTATCTTATGTTGTGCAAATTTGTTCAAATGTACTTTTTTTAATAAAATATATTTCCTGTTTTGGCTATAATGTACTTTTTTTCATAAAATATTTTTCCTGATTAGGCTATTTTTTCGCTACTCTGCGACTTAATTAGTTGGTTGGGTTTTGTTCTGGCTATTTTTTTTTTCTAATTGGATTCAGTTTAGTGGTGTTTGTGATAGAATTATGACGTGCCATTCGTGTGATTTTGACTTTGAGAACTTGATTCGTCATGTGTCCTAGATGAAGACAAAGGATTGGATGTTTTTATCAATTACGGCGTTATTCTCTCATCCTTAACTTGACCGAAATGTGACAGTGAGTGCCTAATACGAAAAGATCAGAAGGTATTTAGGTGAAATAACCAATATTAACCTGTTAGGTTAATTGAATGCCCGGTTAGGTTAATTGAATGCCCGGTTAGGTTAACTGAATGCCTGGTTAGGTCAACTGTACACCCTTGATGATTGATTAGGTTAAGTCGCGATGGTACTTGTAGGTTATCTCCCTCCCACCAATTTTGACAGAATTTTCGTTAAACTAACGAAAATATCACGACTTAACCTAACCAATTATCAAGGGCGTACAGTTGATCTATTAGTAAATAGTAAATACTATTCCAGAAACAAACAATGTTATAATTAATAATAGATCAACTGTACACCCTTGATAATTAATTGGTTAGGTTAAGTCGTGATATTTTCGTTAGTTTTAACGAAAATATTCTGTCAAAATTGGTGAGGGCGGGGGGGGGAGATAACCTACAAGTACCGTCGCGATATTTTCGTTAGTTTAAATGAAAATGATGAGAGCAAACTTTTCTGGTTAATTTTGAGGTGTTTTGTACGAAACTGCCATCCGTTTTCTGTGCAAATGCGTAGTTTTTGAGATGACGATATCTCGAAAACTACGCATTTCCACAGGAAACGGATGACAGA
Organism: Bathynomus jamesi; assembly: GCA_023014485.1. Lineage (NCBI taxonomy): Eukaryota > Metazoa > Arthropoda > Malacostraca > Isopoda > Cirolanidae > Bathynomus > Bathynomus jamesi. The sequence continues at coordinate 348,141 of JAJOZX010003322.1, forward strand.
TTCGGGCAAAACACCTCAAAATTGACAAGAAAAGTTTGTTCTCATCATAAAAACAGACTGGGTGTAAAAACGAATAATTACCAATATTTGTCTTCATGATTTTCCCTTTTTATAGTCCGCCTTGACCTCACATTCGTCCCCAAAGATAAAGTCAAGTCATTTCAGGTCAGGTCAGCACAAATTCAAGTCAGGTCAGGTCACTTCAGCGCAAATTCTTTTGTAGACTAAAAATATCTTTGTAGGCCGCATGCTATAGTTGCACTGAATGCAAATTAAATAAAACTAAAACATACAGGTAAATAACAAAACTTAAATAATTTAATCAATAAAATACAATCACATTTTGGTGGCGAGCAGCTTTTAAGACTCACGTGTTCGGGTCCCATTTTTATTTATTTATTTATTTACTTAATTCGAGCGTTCAATTTTTGAACGAACTCAATGGTTCTACCCAAAGTCCCTAAACTAAACTCGCATTCTCCCTCCCTCCACCTCACTTCCCCGAGATACCCTGTCTATTGAGTCTCGACTCACGTTTTCCTTGAGTCAGAGTTTGTAGCAAAATTTTAGTCACAAATCTTTGAGTCGTTTCCATAGCAACTCACGTAGAAAATGGATACATTCCGGTTTTTGCTTTGAATGTCGTAGGGAGAGACTTAAGTTAAATTTTTAAAGATCCCTTAAGAGCCTGTCTTTTCTGTTCTCTTTCTTATTTCATATTTTATAAAGGGTATCTATATGTTATTATTTAAATATGATTTGGGTACTTAGAAACTAATAATTATTGTTTTGTTTATTTCGCCATTAAAAAAAATAATTGTATAATATCACCTCAATAAGTGTTTTTAATAACTTTGAAATTGAACGTTCATAAGGGTGGATCTTGCATGTTATACGGTACGTCTAAAATTTTGGAGTTCACACACACACACACACACACACACACATTATATATATATACTTACCTTTAGTTTTGGTTTTATAAAAGCTGAATTTGTCCTCATATCCTGACGGATGTCGTGCAAATCTAAAAAAAGTTATAATATATGGAGACAAAGCAACAATTATATATATATAAATGCGCCTCGGTGGTGTAGTGGTTAGCGTCGCTGACTACGAATCCATCGGCCCCGGGTTCGAGACCCGACGGCAGCCGGCGCGCAGCAAAACCCAGCTGTTCATCCTTCCACACAATAAAAGAAAGTGGTTGGTAGATAAATGGGTACCCTAGGTGGCCTAGTGGTTAAGACGCTGGGCTGCTGATGGGGCGTGGTTCGGATTCCACGTTAAACTGTAGGTCTAAGGTGGAGTGAAAAGCTTGACCTTCGTCAGAATGAACAATTCGGGCGGAAGCTAACCAAAGGTAAAGGTTATGCACTAAAATCACAGAATAACACGTGATTATTAATAAGCAAACAACCACAGGGAAAAGGAAACACGAAGTCCGAGCGCTTTCGTGATATATTCACATCATCAAGGAGAAACAAAAAATAGACGGAGATTACAAAGTAAATGAGTTAAATACACAAGCAAAAAATTCCGAATCGGCACCTCAAATTAAAGACCATAAAACCCTCTAAAGATTTTTTCAATAGATAACATAATCTGTAGGCTGCTAAATTACTAAATATAAAAACTATATAGGTAGGTGAAATTTGACAAAAAAAACAGTACAGAGAACAAAAATTATTATAACGGTTATTAGCACTAGTATTTAATTAAAGCAGGCAATTAAGTGGCAAGAATTTAATGAAAACAAAGGGAATGGTGCCATCGTCTTACAGAATATTCCAAAATTTCTACAAACAGTCTGAAAAAATTGTTTTCTCAATAGCCAACCAGTTGAAAAGTCCAATAAACCACCAAGGCAAACCGTTAAGGGGCAAGAATGCGGTTAAGAAAACAATAGGCCCTTCGCCAGCTTTCTAACAATGCACGCGTCTAATTTATACAGCCCAGGACTAATATTAAGGACCAAGTTCGCATTATTCTTGATCACACTTGATTCAAGTATATTTCTGCTAACAATAGATTTACTAAACCTTAATTTGGAAGCATGATGTGAATATATCACGAAAGCGCTCGGACTTCGTGTTTCCTTTTCCCTGTGGTTGTTTGCTTATATATATATATATATATATATATATATGGGTCACATCTTATTGAATTTATGTCAGTGTGTTGGGGTCGAATCTTCGGGACATCAGGTTCGTCCTCGTTCCTAGTTACTCTATTTACTCCATTTGGTAAACTCACCGTCCCGAAAGGTTCATTAAGGGTTGGAAATAATTATAAGTCAATAATATCTACATAAGTTTTATTTGATGTAAATAAAAAATATGATCCATAAACACAATCGAGCCCCATTATACAGCTCATCTTTGCAGTTCGGCTTCTCTCTCTCTCTCTCTCTCTCTCTCTCTCTCTCTCTCTCTCTCTCTCTCTCTGCTGTGTGTTTTTGGACTCTTTTTCTCGATCTTATATTGTACAGACACAAACCATGAAGGGGATGGTACTTAAACAGGGTCCGTCATATGACCTTGGATGTTGCGAAGGAGGTTAAACAAACCCAATCATTATTATTACTTAAACAGGGATACTTAATTTGAATTATGTAAACACCTTTTCTGGGGAAATGGGGAAATACCCCCATTTTAGTAATTTTTTACTTACATAAAACCGTTCGTTTTTTATGTCTTCAGTACTGGTAAAAAGTTTGGAAACACCCTGTACAATTTATGTAATTTCTCCTTGTTAACCAATAGAGCTATTTTAGTAGACTAATGTCTGTTCCTATAAATAGACTATTGTTCTAAATATATGAAATTTAGTAATTTAGATTATTTAACCCAATCATATTTCGTTATTTTGTTATATTAATCAGGTTTTTTATTTTCTATTTTAGGACTAAAACCTGATTAATATAATAAAATAACGAAATATGATTGACTTAAATAATGTAAATTACTAAATTTTGTACATTTAGAACAATAGTCTATTAATAGGAACAGACATTAGTCTACTAAAATAACTTTATTGGTTAATAAGGAAAAATTACATAAATTGTACAGGTGTTTACAAACTTTTTACCAGTACTGTATATGTAGAATCTCTCTCTATGAAGAGAGAGAGAGAGAGTTACAATGAGTTACATGGAAAAGTAGTACCTCAAAAGGCTTGCGGCCCATACCGAGGAGGTACCAATGGCAACGGGTGCGGGGAAAAATTCATACACACTCAAATAGCGTGCAAGATTCGGTCTAACCTTTTCTGAACAGATCCACAGAAGAACTGTTACAACTTCTGAAGGTAGCCTGTTCCACGTGTCATAAAGCTTATACGTAAAGTAATTCCCACACACACTAGTCCTAAACCGTTTCAAATCCAACTTCCAACATTGTTGCGAGTTGGGTTACACTGGTATGCATATGAAATTTTTTGTCTGCTGTGAGGGTTTTTTCAATCATATTATATAATTCGACCATGCTGAATTCGAAAATGACATTGGTTTTCCTCAATCAGGTCAGGTTTTTTCTCTATTGGCCATTTATTATAAGTCCAATTTTATCCCCAAATTTATTTTTTTAGCTTAAACACTGTAGATACGAGTAATTATAAGAACACTCGTGAAAAAATGAAAACATTGTGTGAATAAATACTTATTCATACAAGAATATGGAAAAAAGTTTATTGAGGAAGAAGGAAGGAAGTTTTTTGGCTTTCCGTCTGTGTTTTTCTTCGGGCACGTCTCGCTTCAAACATCAGCAATAGTCCGCCAGCATATTGATATCCCAGTTTCCTGGTACCTCTTTCCATTATTTTGATATCTTGGTGAAATCGTTCACCCTGTTCCTCACTAAATCCCCGCAATTTTCAGGAAAATAGTCCAAGTGGGACCACAAAAAGTGCATTTTTATGGACATGCGCGACCATGAGCTTGAAAGCTTCCATCAAGTTTCGACAAACGGACTCGTATTCTGGACTTCTACGCTTGCCAAGAAAATCAGTGACAAACTGATTTGAATGCCTGCCAGGCATTCTTCTCAGTTGGAGTCATTGCGTTTTCGAACTGAGTATCCTTGATCAAAGTTCGAATTTGAGGACCATCAAAAACCCCAGCATTTAGTTTAGCATAGATATATGAGGAAATTTACTCTCGAGATATCGGAATGCTGAACCCTCCTTATTCATTGATTTGATGAAATTTTTCATCAAGCCCAGCTTAATATGAAGTGGTGGGAGCAAAATTTTGTTGGTGGTACAAGGGGCACTGAAACGACATTATGCGATCCAGGTTCAAAATTCTCTCTGGATGCCCATTCACGCTGTGCATAGTGCTTCTCATCCGCTCGGCTATCCCATTTGCAGAGGAAACATGGGTATTTCGTGCAAAGCTGGGCACTTGCGTTTTTTTTTGCGGTACTGCGGTACTGCGGTACTACCGCACTACCAAACCGGTACCGCATAACGCAGTACCGCAAAAAATGCGGTAGCGGTACTGCTGTACTTTCAGCGATCCTTTGCGGTACTGCGTTATGCGGTACCGGTTTGGTAGTGCGGTAGTACCGCAGTACCGCAGTACCGCAAAAAAACCCGCAAGTGCCCAGCTTTGAATTTTCGTGTATCCCCCTTGCATTCCCAATACAAATGCCACAATCTGAAAAAAAAATGAAAATATTTAAAGAATTTAGAGAATTTGTTCTATCAGATAAAAAAATCTATGCATTGGACTGTATCACTTCTGTGGGGAAGTTAAGTGTTCTTATACGCTCTCAAATAACCTTTGGAAAAACAACATAGTCAATAGCAATAGTTTACTTATGATATTAGTATTACCTTCAAATCTCCACAGATCCTCCAGTTATGTTGGTCGTATACGAGAGCATCCAGTAAAATTTTCATGTTATCGTAGCTCTCAGTAAGTTGTACGGAATGTGCTACAGGGACTGATGCAACCCTATTCCCAATGTTGAGAAGTACTGCTTTCAAACTTCGTTTAGACGAGTCTATAAATAGCCTCCATTCTGATGCGTTATATGGCAGGCCCAAGGATTCGATTAGCCCCTCAACATTGCAGCAGTACACTAAGGAAGAGGTATTTTCGTGCACTGCAAAAAACTTGCGGAATTCTTCCTCTCGTTTCCTATACCAGGAGAATGGTTCCCGGAGCCAGCAAGTTGTCCTCTCGAAGTCGTGAGCCCAAGATCTCGGCAGCTAATTTGGAAAGTCCTAAATCCCTGGTAAGATCATTAAGTTTGGCCTGGTTGAGAGGCCTTGGCTCATTTGAAGCGGTATTTTGAGGTGTATATACGACTGGGACTGGTCATTGGCATTGGTCATTGATTCATCATCAGAATCATCGAAGTCCAGGGTTTGAGGTGGGTCGGGTATTGGAATTCCAGGACCATGGGTACAGGTCTCATAGCAGAAGGAATGTCAGGGTATACAACAATGTGTTTTATTCTTCTTGTTAACTCCTGAAAATAGAAACACAGAAACATGGATATAAAACTTGCATATGAAATAGAAGAAGCATTCAGACAGTGGCGGCTCGTGAGGGAAGGCTGCGGTCTGTAAGATATGAAATAGGTCGATGGAGTCTGTATATTTCTTTCTTTTTCATTCATATTGTCCCTTCGGGGACAATATGAATGAAAAAGAAAGAAAATATACAATCATTGTATATGTAAATGTAACTTGTATAACAATATGTATGTGTAAATGTATTTTCTATAACAATAGGTATATGTAAATGTATGAGTACTATTATGGTGAATATTATGCTATATATGGTGAATATTACATTATGGTGAATATTATGTCAAGTTTCATACGAGGATTTCAAAATATTTAAGAAAAATAAATTTATAAGCCCACCTTGGAGGTTTGTCATCCAGAAATAGCAATCTGTCACGTGATCCTTTCCTTCTCTCCAAATCATGGGAATTCCAAAAGGCAAAGATTTCGCTCTGCCTTTGCTCCATCTTCTCAAATTTTCAATGCACGTCTTGTAGCACATATGAGGGGCGAAATTTTTGTCCTGGTCCCCTAGCTTAATTCCAAAGTATGCTCTATACATTGTCTTCACAAATTTAGTGATTTGGGACTGGTTATTTGGCATGGTAACCGTTCCCACATATGTAGCAGAATCTATTGGGATCATTTTTACACGCTCTATTCATTATGAAATATTTTATCTATATGCCTGAAAAGTAAAAAAAGATATTATACAAGTGAAACAAGTGATGATAGATGTTACTGTTCCAATTCCGCTTTGACAAAATCACGAAAAATTCTATTTTACTTATGAGGCCATAGCCGGATAACCTGAGCTGATTGAGAAAAACGGATTGCAGATTCGAAATCAGCAGGAAAAACTCTATAAGAATCACTTACAAAACCCTTGACAGCAAAATTGATGCATACCAGTGTTATCATTTAAAATAAACATGCTTCTAAAATCGACATTGTTGAACCCGCGTAAGAACTTGAAAACCTCGATCAGTTGACCGCGCAGCCTCCGAGTTTCCAGCGAAAACAAATTCAGGGCGCGTAAGCGTCGATTGTAGCCCATATGCCTAACGGAAGGGATTAACTTTGTGGCCCTCGCCTGCACTCGCTCCAGCCTCTCAATATCTTTCCTGAGAGTGGCCGACCAGAACTGCACAGCATACTCCAGGTGCGGCCGAACCAGAGAATTGTACAGAGAGCACAATCTCCTTGTTCCGAAATCGAAATTGCCTCCTGATATAACCCAACAACTTCTGGGCTTTCTTTTCCACCTCTACGCATTGTTTGGTAAACTTAAGGTCGCTGCTAATTAGCACACCCAAGTCCTTTTCCAAATCAGTCGCCTCGATATTACTCCCCAACATCGAGTAGTCCGACTTGGGATTGGGGTAGCCAATGTGCATCACTTTGCATTTACCCAAGTTAAACGGCATTTGCCATTTTTCAGACCACTCTCCTATCCTACCTAGGTTCGCACGCAGTTGGTCGATCGCCTCGGGCGTCCCAACATTGGCCCCAAGCTTGGTGTCATCAGCGAATTTGGCGATCTTACTGACGATGCCACCGTCGATATCATTATGTAAATGATCAACAACAGTGGCCCCAAAACGGAACCCTGAGGAACCCCACTAGTGACCGAGGCCCAACCCGAACTAGCCCCTCCAATTACAACCCTCTGCCGCCTATTCTTCAGCCAGTTTTCAATCCACCTACCTACTTCCTCACCAATACCCAGCGCGAGCACTGTGGCCATTAGCCGGCAGTGAGGTACCTTATCAAAGGCTTTCTGAAAGTCGAGATAAAGTATATCAATCGCCCTACTCTTATCATACTCATTCAACATGACGTGTAAAAACTCGAGCAGGTTGGTGAGACACAACCTATGCCGTCTAAACCCATGTTGGGAGTCCCGAAGCAGCTTGTAGGAATCCAAATGGTCAACGATCCTATCCGCTATTATCCCCTCTAATAATTTACCTACAACCGAAGTGAGACTAATGGGACGATAGTTCCCTGGACTTTCGTCATCCCCTTTCTTAAAGATAGGGGTTACGTTGGCTTCCATCCAGTCAGCAGGCACCTGGCCCGTCTCCAACGATTTGTTGAAGACTGTAGCCAGGTGGGGAGCCACCTGGTCGCGCACCTCCCGCAACACTGTGGGGAGGAACTGGTCTGGCCCAGGAGCCTTAAACGCGCTCAGTTTTTCTATTATATCGGCAACGACTGTCGCGGTACACCGAACACTATCCAAGCCAGCACCTTCGTACATGACGCTTGGCTCGGGATGACGCGGGTGTCCTCCCTGATGAACACTCCCGCAAAGTACTCATTCAGCACATTAGCGATGTCCGCGTCGGAGGTCCGCAGAATGCCGCTGGGCTTCTAATGGGCTTTCTACTATTAACATAACTGAAGAACTCCTTAGGGTTGCCCTTGCAGAGGCTTGCCACCAGGAGTTCTTCGTTACGTTTCGCTAGCCTAACCTTCGCCTTCACTTCTCTGCACAGGCGGACATACGACTCAGTGTTCTCATGGGAACGATTGCCCTTCGCCCTCCTATACGCAACTTTCCTTATTTCGGATAGCCGAAGCGATGTCACGACTGAACCACTTAGGCTGCGTTGAAGCAGGGGTGACCGGTTTTGAGGGTATGGCAGCAGACTGCAGCACCATAAACTGGTCCCGGAATGCACTCCATACTTCCTCAACATCGCCACCGACCTCTATCCCCATCTCACCTACGCTATCCCGGAGGCCAACAAAGTCCGCCCGCCGTAGATCGAGCTTACTGCCTCTAGAGTCACTACGCTTCACCCGAGGAATGCAGACACAGAACCTAATCAGACCGTGATCACTCCCGCCCAACGATTCGTCAACGGTGAGGCCAGTGACGATGTTGTCTTCGGTCGTGAATACTAAGTCTGGAACGCTTTCGCCTCGTGTAGGCCCACTGACCCGCTGAGTGAGGAAGTTTCATCAGCAAAGTCAACTAGCCTCCTCCCTTCGGCATCACCAGTTCTGTCTTCCCACTTTATGCCGCGACAGTTGAAGTCTCCTAAAACTACACACAGCCTGTCCCCTAGCAGGTTACGGAGTTCGGTGTACAGGGCTGTATCCTCCTCGAGGAGGAGATGCGGAGGTCTGTACACCAAGATTAACCTATAGTTCGTCCCTCCCACGTTCAGATCGACGCCAAGCAGCTCCCGTTCCGATCGGAACTGGCAGTCAACCGGACTCAACGTGTCCCTCACGTATATTAGTACCCCTCCTCCCCTCCCCTGGCAACTTTACAGAGCATGCATTGTGAGTTCGGCAATCATTCTAATTTACTGTGTTCGTTTGAGGTCTCTGACCCGGTGAGAAAGGAATGCAATTACAGCTTACTATTAATTTAGGCACAATTAATTTTTATTACCGTTTCAAATCAAATTAAATTGAATTAGTAAATATAATTGACAACATATGATAACCGAAATAAATGGCAGCTCTGCAATATATATATATTCTGTATTATTGTGCGTTAATGTATATACTTATCAGTTCTGTTAAAATTAGATGATTATTCATGAATCTCTGCGTTTCGATTATTATGTGTTATCATAATTTCTTCTCCGCTGATTACGTATAAACTGAGCTGCAAATTTCTATGAATTTGACTTGAACTAGATATAGTGATTACAACGAAACGTTGGCTTTAAAATTGGTTTCATTTCACTGTGTTTATGATAATATAATTAAACATATCACATACACTACCACACTACCATGAATATATTATATATGACACTCGCTTAATACAAGCTAAATTTTCCCCCTACACTGTGTGTTTCTGCTGAGCAGGAAATTTCAGACTATTTTTACCTTCAGTACACGTTGCACGTTCGACTTTTTCCTTGAATTAAGGAAATGACAATATAATAATATATTTTCTATACATAACAGATTTTCTATACATAACAATGATGTTCATTTGATTATATCTATCTATCTATCTATCTATCTATCATATATATATATATATATATATATATATATATATATATATATATATATATATATATATATATAGGGTGAACCAAATGTAGGTGGACAGTAAATGATAACGTTTATTTTGAGAATACATATTAATTTTTTTGTATACTATAATACAAAATAAAATTTAAATAAATTTAGTTATAATATTTAATATAATATAACACAAACACCATAATATAATGAACACCATAGTTATAATATAATATAACACAAACCGTATTCAACCTACTGTCCCTACTTTTGGTTCACCGTATATATATATATATATAAAATGGAATAAAATTAATCCACTTATATATATATATATATATATAATATATATATATATTATATATATATATATATATATATATATATATATATATATATATATATATATATTTATGTATATAGAAATACCTTAAACATCCAGACTTCTGAAATGCGTTGCTTCTTTTTTCGAACATCATTTAAATATTAACCTCCGGATTTAAACTTTTTGGCGTTTTAAAACAATTAATTGATATAAAAAAAATTTGGAAATCATTATTAAATGCTCAACCATCTTCCGGAAGTATGGATTTAGAGCTCGCTGTTATTTACTGTATTAATGAGCTTCAAATTTGCTGCTTTAACAGTTATAACAACTTTTTAATTAATTATATTGATTATTGCTTGTATATTACACGAACACATTGATCAATTGGTACATACAGAGATAAGTTAGTTATATAGAATGGAAGTATATTTTAATTATCTATTACTGATAATAATATCCAAAACTAGAATTACTTTCTCCTTCTTGAAAATTTATAATCTCCATTATATATTTATATATATATATATATTTGTGTGTGTGTGTGTGTGTGTGTAAAATTTATACGGTTTTGGAAAAATATTTTTCGGGCATTTTGAGATGCTTCAGGCTTTTGCGAAATATTATATATAAAATATTGTGTTCTCACTTGTAGATCTTATTTACGAAGTATATATTAAAGAGAGAGAGAGAGACAGACAGACAGAGACAGACAGACAGACAGACAGACAGACAGACAGACAGACAGACAGACAGACAGAAAGGCAGACAGACAAAAATTAACAAACATTACATGTAAGTTTCATCAATATAATGAAACTGAAGCGAAATGTTCCATAATTTTTCAGTATTCCAGTCCATATCTAGACACACGCTGAATGAGACAACATCTGTGAGACTGGAATAAGTTTTATTTCTTAAAATGGGTTCCTTCATTCCTCCAACAATGAAGAGAGCCATATACTTCGGATTGCTTTCCCCAAAATTCCTTTCCGACTTCGGGTGTAGATATACTGAAAAGCAAACTGCTGCAGTGTTGCTACGACTTGACCTGGTAAAGATGACCTACACAATACATGACGAAGATAGAGACATAAACCTATAGTCAGGCTGAGTATAGTATATGTATGGTGTACCGCTTAGCCAGCAGCCAACTCCCCATTTTTCTTTACCTATTTACAGACCAATAATAAAACTATAGTAGAAATTGTAATAAAATAATATATATATATATATATATATTAGGCCGGGTCGAAATTTTTGATTTCTTACGTACATAGTGTGAGCTGGTTCAATCAATCATAGCAACACCCTGGTAAAATATTTTTTAATTCTGAGGACCCATACCCCCCCTACCGGTTTCAGTTTTTTCAGAAAATTTGTAAAATTCAAGATAATTTGCGATTTACTTCGGAATTTTTTTATTATTACAAAAGTTCGCTTATAAAACACATATTTATTTTTTAATGAAAACAAATTAAAAAAATACAAAAATGCCTGAAAAAAAAATTTATGCATAATTTTTTAGCTATTATGGTAGAAATTTAGAAATTAAGAGACAGAAATTCAATAAAATTTTTGACCTAAAACTAATGGTTTTTTTTATTCCTTCCATTGACCTTTCCATTCAAAAGTAGGCAGTTCTTTTCTAGACTCTAAAGTATTTAAAATAAATTTATGCCGATTAATATAACCAATTCTTTCCTGGCTAGATTTAGTTACTAAGTTCACACCCCGTTCAATGCTTTGGCTGTGACATGGAAAATCTAGTATTTCTAGAGGTTTAGTTCTAATCTGAAGTAATTGCTCATTGATAAAATTACTCAGCAAAGGTGGAGGAGTGATTATCTGCTCATTCCAATTAATCAAATCAATATAATCATTTGCTAGAAAATTTATAGATCTTGGTAGCTCAAAATTTCTGCTGCAAAAGGCTGCATTGTGGCTTCTTTTTCTAGTAGACATAATTTAATTTAATAAGATTTTAACTATATTTTATTTATTACTGATATTTTAAAATTAAATAACGTATTTTAATACAAACTTTTAACATTCTAGCTACCTAAATAGGAATCTGGAAAGAAAAAAAACAAAAATAATGTAATATTAGGTCTTATATCCGGTGCTATGAGTCAGCACCGGATTTAAGACCCTACCCCCTCCCCCCGATCTAAAAAAAAATTGGTGAATGTTTTATTTTGATGTAATTCGTGCCGGGGAACCCCATTTTGGCCATCAGAAAGCAAAAAAATTAATATTTAGGGTCGATTTTTATGATTTTCGATTTTTGGCCTATTTCCTATACAAATTCATATGGAAAAAAGTGAGTATCGGTAGGGGGGGGGGGGGGAGTAGCGAAGGTTCCACAGCCTTGATTTTTGGTGTGGATGATACTATTACAAAATGATCAACCTCACAATATGTACCTAAGCAAAATCTTGACCTTGACCCCTTTTCGACCCGGCCTAATAATATATATATATATATATATATTATATATATAATATATATATAATATATATATATAATATGTGTGTGTGTGTGTGGTGTGTGTACATATGTATACAGACTATACACACACACACACACACATATATATATATAATATATATATATATATAATATATATATATATATAATATATATATATATATATGTGTATATATATATATATAATATATATATATATTATATATATATATATATATATAATGTGGTGTATTGTATATATGTATATAACTACTGTAACACACTATGACTTTTCCAGCGATTCTACCTGTAGACATTCACTCGTTTTAGGCCGACACAAGATTTCTCTCGATCGCATATTTCCTTCAAACAAGGTGTTTCTTGTCCACATCCAGAGACAGGGCATTGAAGTTCTTCTTTTGCCCAAGAAAAATGACTTCACGGCATACCCTCGAGACATCGCAGCTCAACTTACCTCCTCAGTGACACGTTAAATTCCATAATGTAATTACGTTGTAACAGGCCATCTTTGGCCTGCTGCCATTCATTACTTTAATTTACCGTAACAACTCAAATTAAATCGCGCAGTCTTTGTACTTCATTTAACAAGTTGCTGCACAATATAAATAATCAATCATTCAATTCAAATCTCATTTATTCTTTGTATTTGCATTCGTTCCACTGTAACCTTCTGTGACTTTTAGCATTACTACTGTTGTTTATTAAAGGGACAAAATCACTCTATCAATCTCCGCATTTTCATTACATTTATTATTTTGATCGAAGGATCTGATGACGTCGAGCCTCAAATAGACGATTCTTTAATTAATCTAATTATATTTTTTATAGGGCCTACGCTACAAGCATTATATATAATATAATAATAGAACTATAATAGGATTATAAAAGAACTATTTTATATTTTAGCGTATTTATATACGCAGAAGATATTCAAAATTTTCAACTTTACTCTCGGAAAAAAAAGCAATTTCATCTTTCATGAAAATATTTGAAATTTATCTTCTACGAATTTTTCCAAATCAAAACAATTTTTCAGCGGTGTTGTCTGTACCAATGTGGCAGCGAGACCACCCTATCGATTAGCCAATGAAATAAGACGTCCAGTCTACTTTTATTTATGTTTATATGGGCATGGAATAGCAAATACATTAAAATGCTTGGGAGAACCTTATTTAAAATAATTGGGGTATAGGTGAAATAGTACAGAAATTTTAAAAGGTGAAATTACCATTAACAGAAATACAATACGTTGGCCATGTACCAATTTTGAATATCATCGTGTTGATCTTTCGTGTAACAACATTTCAACGATATTTCATCACCAAAAAATTCAAACAATTACAAAATTTGAGTTTACACCTTACTCGAAATGACGCTAAAAAATTATTTAATATTTAGATCTTTTGGAGGTTCAGTATTCCTGAATGAACTGATGAAGGGTTATTTTCTCTATCTTGAAAGTTAAGTAATGCAATATGGAACAGATTAGGTCTATTTATTCCTATACTAATCTATAATATGAAAGGCAGTCCTGTTCACCTGTCCGTGCGATTCTGAACATAGAAATAAATGCGCTTTGCTTTGTTTCAACTTTTTACAGTAGTGCATTAATAAGATTTTCATTGCTGCGTCTTTTGACCGAAAACTATTGAGTTCCCAGAAATTGAGGGGGCATGCGCTCCGAATTACAGAGACCAAATTTCAGTGAAATCACTGGGGTTTTTTACAATTTTTTTTACGGAAAGCTCAATATCCCTTTCCTTAATGTTCCTTTTTCTTCTGTCGAAAGCTCTAAACACCATTACAGTATTCTTAAAATAGTACTGAAGTACATTGCTTCGTAAATATTCTTGACTCTTTACATCATGATCCAGTCCTCTTTCTTTCATTTTTGAGATGATGTATTTGTTTGGTTGGTTGTTCACGTGGTTGTGTCCTGGCTGGCCTAAGACAGCCCACGACAGAATTATACCTGGTACGATAACAAAGACAAGAGTTAACGAATTACAACTACTTATGTGAGAGAAGATTAATTTAATTTGTATTACATTTTGCAGTTAATTTTACCTTTATTTGCGTGTTTAACTAAATTATCAAGAAAAATGTCTTCATACTCGTGTGGGATGTGCTCTCCAACCTCTAAACTTATGACCCAATCAAACCTTTTTCCAAGATCAAATGGCTGAGCAAGGTTTAAATATTTAACCCAGTTTCGTGTGATGTGATCTACGTTTGAGGCTCCGTCATACCCTGCAATATTTGTTGAAATTAACACAGGAGGAAATAAATAAGTTAAACCATATTACTCAAAGGTTGAAAAGTTAGCCTGAAATAATAAATAGTTAAAAATAATAATAAATTGTAATAAATAGTAATCGGATCTTTTCAGTTTGGCGGACTGCTACAGATTTTTATGGAACTTAGCGAGTCAATTATTTACAAATTTTATCCTAAGGAAATGTCTAATTCCTAACGTAACTTATCTAAACCTAACCTAACCTAATCTACCTAACCTAACCTAACTTACATTTCCTTAGGATAAAATTTGTAAATAATTGATTTCCTACGTTTCGTAAAACTTTGTAGCAGACCGCCAAACTGAAAAGACCCATATATATATTGTGCATATTGTTCTTCAGGACAAGAGTTAATGTTATTGATAGTATCATTTTAATTAAATTTAAGTGTACCAACAAGCATACCTAATTTTAGTGTGCAGTGATAACCAATTTGCGCAGTAATAATTTCAGTTTGTGTAGTAATAACCAATTTGCGCAGTAATAATTTCAATTTGTGCAGTGATAAATTGAAAATCTGCGCAGTGATAAATTAGGTTAATAATAGTGTGTTGAGTAGAATATTATGGTTTATCACATGAAAATACGTAGGAGATTAAAAGAGATTGGTGAAGTCTATTAAACCTAAATGGTGGAATGCTAAAATTAAAAATAGCTAAACATTAAAAAGGTTAAAAAGGAGCGCATATTTCAGATTTAAAGAAAAATAAAATAATCTGTCCCATGAAAATACAGAAGTTCAAAAGTTATTGAGAACGCGAAGCAAAATATAGACTGTCAAGTACGTGAAAGAAGAGTAAACTTTTTGGAGATACAAAATAACATGAACGTTATTTTCATTTTATGACATAAATAATTGTGAATTGTGCAGATAAAATATATTTTAGCTCAAATAATAATCATAACAGTAGAACTAATTTTCAGTAGTCCGAAAAATGCGTTCTGAAGTAAGGCATATCTTTTTTGTATGAATAATAAGAAACCTTGAAAAGAAATTTACAATAATAACGTACAATCCTAAAACCCAACCCGAGGGTAAGGCAAGCCAGCCTTGTTCTCGGCCGGTCCTAAGTCCGGATAAATGGGGAGGGTTGGCGTCAGGAAAGGCATCCGGTCATAAAAACCCAGCCAAAACCACAATGGTGAGTCTTCAACACGAAAATGTGATGACGGCTAGGGCGTACCCCGTAGGCGACGTACAGAGACCTCGCCCGACCTCTGTGGTGAGGCGAGGGCTACCGCACCAAGAGCGGGTGCGGCTAACGAAGCGAGCTCGGGTGGACCTGAGAATTGCGACGCTGAATGTTGGAAGCATGACTGGCAGAGGAAGAGAGATTGTGGAGTTGATGAAGAAGAGGAGAGTTGGGTGTTGTGTGTACAAGAAACACGCTGGAAGGGGAACAAAGCAAGAGAACTCAGTGAGGGATATAAATTGTTCTACAGTGGGGCGTCGGTTGAGGGAAGGAATGGTGTGGGTATTGTATTGGCGAAGGAATTGAAGGATAGCATAGTGGAAATAAAGCGAAGAGGAGATAGACTGGTGACTTTGAGAATGAATTATGGGGAACATGTACTCAATATAATCAGTGCATACGCACCCCAAAGTGGATGTCCGGACGACGTTAAGGAAGCATTCTGGAGGTTATTGGAGGAAGAAATGGAGAGTATTGCCGAGGACGAACGAATGGTGTTGGGCGGGGATATGAATGGACACGTTGGTGATCATAACGATGGAGTGGTCAGAGTGCATGGTGGTCATGGCTATGGAGAGGCAAACGTGGACGATGAGAGTGTGTTGGATATGGCTGTATCATTTGATCTAGCGATTGTAAATACGTTTTTCAGAAAGAGGGAGGAGCATGTTATTACGTACAAGAGTGGAGGCAGAACATCGCAAATTGATTTCATACTGTATAGGAGGGCGCAATTGGCCGAGGTGAGGGACTGCAAAGTTATTCCAGGAGACCAGTGATGTAGTCGAGACCACCAAGTCTGAGACCGAGACCGAGACCGAGACCTGATCCTGTGAGACCAAGATCGAGACCGAGATCAAAGGTTCGAGATCGAGATCTACCTTCCGAGATCGAGACCCTTAAAATTCGAGACCGAGATCGAGATCGAGACCAAGCTCATGCCCTTTCAATTTGTTTTACACTACTATGGAAATTAAACTATGTTAAGTATATTAATAAACTAATAACTACTTTCTCAGATGTAGTGTGTTGAATGCAAAATGTGTAGCCTATAAATTAACAAATGAATATTATATATACGTACTTTTTATTTATTTACTTCTTTTATATCTGTTACAGAAGGTTTAATGAACGTACTACTACCCAGTTTGACTTGTGCATTTATTTAAAGCATGATAGGTGCTCATTACACTTAAGGAACATCAGCATGCTCAGAAAATCTGCTGAAGTTCGACTTCTGTGGGGCCATTATTATGCCTCCATGGCTAAATATACGCTCAATTGGAGCACTAGAGGCAGGCACTGTTAAAACAGTACGAATCGGTACGTTGTAAATATAAGTGATGTGAAGGGTTGTCGAGTTATTCTATGCTTTATTGAATTTATCGGTACTGTTTTCTTTATGCTATATTTCTTGCATTATTTTTGTGCGAAGCATTTTATTTTTTCAAATACATATTGGATGGGAGGATAATCGTTTTTATCACGCCACAGAGGTTGACACGCCGTTGGCAACACTAAGTGGCCGTATAATATATAATATATATAATATATATAATTCTCTATTTAGTGTTTCCATTTTCAATAAAATTAGTCTGACGGGGGCGGGGGGGGGGGGGGGCAAATATTTTTGTAGCGCTAACCAAAAAAACAGGGTGACTGATTAGCGAATACCTAGAGTCCCTTACTTTTACAAACTTTCATAAACATTCTGAATTGTGTCTGTTCAACCAAGCCACCGTCATGAGTATGCCAATAACATGTATTTTTCATTACGGTCTCGAGAGGTCTCGAAAGGTCTCGGGGAGAAAAACCGAGACCGCGTCTGTCGAGACCGAGATCGAGACCGAGATCTAAATAGCGGAGACCGAGATCGAGATCTGCAAATTGGGTCTCGAGATCGGTCTCGAGACCGAGACCGATCTCGAGACCTACATCACTGCAGGAGACCATGTGACGCCACAACACCGGTTGGTAGTCATGGATGTGATGTTGAAAAGAGGAAGAAAGACCCGAGGAACAACAGTGAGGAGAATTAGGTGGTACAAACTGAGAGAGGAGGGGAAGAAACGGGAATTTAGAGAGAGAGTGTTGAGTGAAATCCATGTTGATGAACAGAATGTACAGGATTGGTGGGTACATAATGCGAATGTCATGAGAACGGCAGGTAGAGACATATTGGGGGAAACATCAGGTAAAGTGTGGGAAGATAAGGAAGGATGGTGGTGGAGTGATGAGATCCAAAGAGCACTACGAAGTAAGAGAGAAACTAAGAAGTTATGGGAAGAATCGAGGAGTGAAGAGTGTAAGGTGGTATATAAAGAAGCAAAGAAACAGGCAAAGAGAGCAGTGGCGAGAGCAAAGGCGGAGGCATATCGGCAGATGTATGAGGATTTAGAGGATCGTGAAGGACAAAAGAAGATACACAGATTGGCGAAGAGCAGAAATAGAGCGACAAAAGATTTTACACAGGTAAAACAAAATAAGGGAAGGGAGGGGGCGGTGCTGCAAAGAGATGAAGAGATAAAGGTTAGATGGAAGGAATATTTTGAGGAATTATTAAATAAAGAAAACCCAAGATCTTTCTATGAGGATGGATTACCAAATGTAGCTATGACAGAACAAGTGGGGAGGATGGAAGTGAGTCGTGCTCTGAATAGGATGAAAAATAACAAAGCGACTGGCCCAGACGAAATACCAGCCGAGGCATGGAAGGCACTGGGAGATGAGGGGGTGGATCTGGTGTGGGATCTAATGCAGAAGTTGTTTGACCAGGAGGTGATTCCGGATGAGTGGCGGACCAGCATCATAGTGCCTATATTCAAAGAGAAGGGAGATGTACAAGATTGCACGAATTATAGAGGGATCAAGCTAATATCACATACAATGAAGATATGGGAGCGAATAGTGGAGAGTAGGTTGAGAGACGAAGCGGAAGTGTCAGTGGAACAGTTTGGATTTATGCCGGGAAGGAGAACGACAGATGCAGTTTTTGCATTGAAACAGTTGGCAGAGAGGTACAGAGAGGGCAGAAGGCGTTGCACATGGTTTTTATTGACTTGGAGAAGGCATATGATAGGATACCACGGCAGGAAGTTTGGAGATGCTTAAGGGAAAAGATGGTACCGGAGAAGTATGTTAAACTGATCAAGGGGATGTACAGGGGAGTAACAACTAAGGTGAGGAGTAGCGTGGGTGTGTCAGAGAGCTTTGGGGTGGAAGTTGGTCTGCACCAAGGATCAGCTTTGAGCCCCTTCCTTTTCAATGTGGTATTCGATGTGTTGACGGACAGGATTAGAGGGGAGGCGCCGTGGTGCATGATGTATGCAGACGATGTTGTGTTGAGTGGGGAGACGAAAGAGGAGGTGGAGCAGCAGCAGTTGGAAAATTGGAGAGAGGCGTTGGAAAGTAGGGGGATGAGAATTAGCCGAAAGAAGACCGAATATATGAGATGTGATGTGCAGCAGGACCGAGGAGGGGAAGTGACATTGAGTGGAGAGCGTGTTAAGACGGTGGAGTATTTTAAATACTTTGGGTCAACAGTGGATGCAGAAGGGGGAGCAGAGAGAGAGAGAAACTGTAGAATACAGTCGGGGTGGAAGAACTGGAGAGACGCATCAGGGGTGCTCTGTGATAAGAGGGTCCCAGTGAAACTGAAGGGAAAGGTATTCAAAACAGTGGTGAGGCCGGCAATGTTGTATGGAATGGAGACTGTGCCAATGAAGAAGAGCAATGAAAGAAAAATCGATGTGGCTGAAATGAAGATGTTGAGATGGATGTGTGGAGTGACGAGGAGCGATAGGGTCAGAAATGAGCATATAAGAGGAACAGTGAAGGTGGCGGAAGCATCTAAGAAGGTGCAGGAGGCCAGGCTGAGGTGGTATGGACACGTCAGGAGAAGAGAGGAGGAGTATGTGGGGCGCAGAGTGCTGGAGATGGAGTTGCCGGGACGGAGAAGAAGAGGAAGACCGAAGACGAGATGGAGGGACTGTCTGGTGGCGGACATCAGGGAGAAGGACTTGGAGGAGGACGTGGTATACGACAGAGGAGAGTGGAGAAGACGAACCAAAAACAGCGACCCCATGTAAAGATGGGATAATAAGCTGCGGAAGAAGAAGATAAATTAGGTTCTATATCCGATATAGAACCTAATGTATCACTGCACAGATTTTCAATTTATCACTGCACAAATTTTCAATTTATCACTGCACAAATTGAAATTATTACTGCGTAAATTGGTTATTATCACTGCACACTAAAATTAGGTATGCCAACAAGGTACAAATTGTATAGGTTGGTTTTAATTTTAATAATTCTTAGTTTTAGCTATTTTCAAGCTAAACTATTCATTTCTTATCCTACATCTCTGAAAAGAAAGCTTTCCTCACTAAATTTCTTGTCGATTGATACCCCTTTAGGGCTTTGTACGTTAATCCCTTTCACTTGTACAGCTTGTCAAATCAGCGCCTAATCTGTCAAATCTGCGCCCTCACCAAAGTTAATTTCTCACAAAAAAGTTAGGGTCACCTGAAGATCAGTGCCCCCAGCCTCAATTACCAAATAATATCTTCGTTAAAACTAACGAGAATATCACGACTTAACCTAACCAATCGTCAAGGGCGTACAGTTGACCTAACCGGGCATTCAATTTAATTTATTATTATATTTGGTACTGTAAAGCAAAAAACGAGAATTCATGGGTGCTTAATTAAAGAGATTTTGTTTGACGAATAGGTGAGTTTTGGAATGAATATAACGTAAAAGGGCAAATGAATTTCCTTAATTGGAACGATGTAACTAAATTGCTTTTCCCCATTTATATTTATATTTCCTCCATATATATTTAGTAACTGATTTGGGTCTTTTCGACACAGCATACTGCTTTGCCTAAGAGGAATTAACTTTGGAGAGGACCTAATCTATTGTAGTCCTAGATTTAATAAGATCTATAATTGGAAGGAATTCATGTACAGGGTGTCCATAAAGTCACGCATCATAGGAACATAAGCAATGTCTATTTATTTATGATTCCATCAGGCCAAATATGTTGAGGAACATTCAAAGAAACCTGCTTTTTCACATGTTTTGAGATTGGTGGGAATCATTTCAAACAAATAAATAAAAGAAAATAAATAAATAAACAAAATAAACGTATTTTTCCTATGATGCGTGACTTTATGGACACCCTGTAGGAAGTCGCAATGAGTATCAATCAACAGGAAATTTAATAAAGTAAATAACCTTTTCAGGGAAGTACGATAAGAAATGAATAGTTTAGCTCGGAAACAGCTAAAACCAAATATTTTTTAACGCTAAAACCACCCCCTACACTTCAGCCCTCAATGGTACATTTCAACTTAAGTAATTAATTAAGGTGATATATCCAGTAACATAAGATAAGGTATTTCACTAACATATATTTGAAAACCAAAGTCACTCATTAATTACGAAACTAAAATCAAGTTTTAAAAATACACAAAATTCATTTCTTCATCCATTCGCTTTGTTGGTACGCAGCTGAAGATTGATGACGTTTTAGTTCGGAGGCGTATTGAAGGTAGATTCGCATAATAAAAACGTGAGAATAAGCATATAAACATACCAAACATATTAACTATATTGAAAATGTTCACTTAAGTGGTACACATTTAACCAATCACGAGGCATGAACTATTTATCCTAATAGATATGACCCTATTTTTGTCATAACCAATGAAATTGTGAATAGAAGGGCTTTCATGACGACACACTTGTTTAATAAAGAGAATTTACTAGTGAAATGACCTTCCCACGATTTGATGACCTTCGGCTTTCCAAACAGATTCGCTTCCCTCATTCTGCCAATAAAATAATACCGAAGTTGCTTATAAAATTTTGCATTTGGAATGATGAGGTTTTTGTAACTTCTCAATAAACATCTTCCGTACTGTCCTAAACCTGCTCCAAAGTCAACCACTGACGAATTTCCAATAACTTTCTCGATGCCAGCACATAACTGAAAAAGAAATTCATAAACTGTAATGTACAATTTAGGATAGATACAGTGGTTATACAGTTACTGCGTATAGAATATATATATACACGAGCATACTTTTTTACTTACCCTCGTATGCTTATAAATAGAATGATAAAATCCATAAGAAGAGTAGTTGAAAAAATCTATAGGAAAAACACTACAGGACGAGAGTCAACATTCAACTAAGAAAGATTGCCATCTGAGGCCACGGTGCGAGAAGTCGCTGAGAATGAAGGCCGTTGGATTTAGTTTATAAATTTAGTAGTCCGTGAACGAAGGATCTACCAAGCCAAAACCTCAAATCTTCAGAAATATTTGTTATTGCATTAAGCTTAATGGCAAAATGATTGCGTTAGAAAAAGATTGTTAATTAGAAATGTACTGAAAAGCCTTGTATACACATGCAAAGTGATGTCATGCATTGGATCTAACATGATCAATACTGTAGGAGAAACAGGCGAATTCATTCAGAATCGTAATTTAACATCGGTAAGATCAAACCTTTATATAGGTTAGGGATTGTTTTGACATTTACACCCCATTAATTCTTCCAGAGGATGATTTCGAAGGAATGCAACCTGTGTGAGCATCTATTGTTTTAGTTCTTGAGATGCGGTATCTATTTCTGGCGTTCAGAGATTTATATCAAGATATATCTATCTTGAAGTAAGCTTTCATATCCGCTGCCCTCCAACCGGAGAGCGAGTAGTGGGGCAGTCTCTCTCAGTCTACTAAGCCTAGTTTAACAGTTTTCTACCCAGATAATCGCAAATAGTTATATTTTTTCCATCTATTTATGAAATTCATTATTACTTCTAACTGCCTTTCCGTAAAAGATAAGCAGGAAGATGTATTAAATATAACAGCTATTGTGTTTGAAAAATTTGTACAACGATGAGTGTTTTTATCACATTTCCCTACGATACACCCTCATGTTGAGTCAAGGCACAGAGAGAGCAATGGCCATGGACCAAATTCAATACGTTTTCTTTTTCTGAGAAGGCCTTGACTGAAGATAGTTGCACCTCAATCCAGTGTTACAAAAGGGGACATTGTACCTTGTTTCCATGTGAAAACATGCGCTTTTTTAAGGTCAAAGAATGCAGTAACAAGATACTAATTCCACTGCAAGGTTTTCCGTAACGTAGATTCTAACTGTAGTTATCCGTACTGCTGCGGAAATTTTTAAAAACACCTTGCACTAAAAAATCTCGTTGTCTCGAGATACCACCTTAATTTGGTATTCACCATTTCCTCTAGATTTTTACTGAGTTGCACATGTAATAGAGAGACCAAGGATTCCCGTGCGGCAGTACCTTGGACTTGAGATACTATTGATCTTTATAGTTCTTTCACTGTAAATGGATCATTACATGAAGCACTAGACTCCTGAAAGTGAAAAGAATATCGTTCACAATGCACTCTGTGGGTTTGAAGCGGAAGGGAATGACGAGATTTGTTTGTGTCATGATAAAGTTCGTTTGTGAAAATTTCGACACAGCTTTTTCTGAAACCTAATACAACCTTGTAGAACCTCATGTAAAAGTAAAGTTAAAAGTCAACGGGTACCCACACCATCCCCTTATCTTAAACAATACACAACTAATTCCCTCCTCTTCTCTTAACATTCTTGGTGTTTTTTTCTTGTGAGCTTTCCTGAAAAGATCAGATGTACTTCCTTTCTTAAACAGCTTCTATGAGGTTAGGTGTGTTGTGCCGGCTCTGCAGTTTCTTCACCTCCACTCAGTCGCTCTCTCTGTACAGGGGTCTTATCCGCCCCTGTATGGAGTACGCTTCTTATTTGTAGGGTGGCTCAACTCACACAGCTCTACTTGACCGGATGGAATCAAAGGCTTTTCGTTTTATCAATTCCTCACTGTCTTCAACCTCTCTCTCTCTCCGAGGTAATGTTGCCTCACTCTCTCTTTACTATTATGATGGTCACTGCTCTTCTGAACTCTCTAACTGCATGCCTTCTCCTTTAAGGAAAGCATGCAGTACCGGACTTTCGATACATTCTCATCCCCTTTCTGTCCAACCCTTTAACGCAAGGGTTAATCGATATTTTCAATCTTTCATCTACTCAACCGGTCAACTCTGGAACAATTTTCCTCACTCCATCTTTATCCCTGTCTATAACCTCCAATCTTTCAAACGCAGAGTGTCCAGGCATCTGGAAACCTTTAGACCTTAATTTCGGCTCTCTTCTTTTCGTTTTATGGGGAAGGGGGCGCTTTTGCAGGCATTTTTCCTTGGCCCCTATTTCCTCCATGACAAAATACTATATGTCATGGTTGAAAATTTATTAAACTATCCATGATCAGTTCTCACCTTTCCATCCATCCAGAAATTTCCTCCGACCAATGGATTTTTTTCTGAAATTTTGAAACCTCCCTGAGTAATTGCTGAATTTTCTTCCCCCTGTAATATAATGGTTACAATGATGACATGAAAATTCACCACCGACATAATATTCATGGCGCTAAACAATTTATATGTATA
Source organism: Bathynomus jamesi (assembly GCA_023014485.1). Classification (NCBI taxonomy): domain Eukaryota; kingdom Metazoa; phylum Arthropoda; class Malacostraca; order Isopoda; family Cirolanidae; genus Bathynomus; species Bathynomus jamesi. The sequence continues at coordinate 372,480 of JAJOZX010003322.1, forward strand.
ACATACTGGATATTTGAGTTGGTCATTAAAATTCATCATTTTTTTTTTTTTAATTTTCTCTGAATTTTTCCGTTTTCTAAATATAGCTTATCAGCTGTTCAACTCGCTAAGGTTTATGAACAAATTTGAATGGCTTTAACAGACTAGGTATAGGTAGACTTTGGTCTACAAAAGATGAGAGTTTACGGCGGTCTGTAATATAACATACATTTTCAACATTATATATAAATATATTAGTATTAATATATTTTATATTATTATTATTGTTTGATCGATTAATTGATTGATATTTCAATTATATTGAAGTTATTTAATGAAAATATTAAATATACCTTATATTACCAAACCAGCTACAACTGTTGAGATGTGAATATAATTTCATGCAAAATCAATTTGGTAAAAGTATCACCACCAATTGAATTAAGGGTGAGCACAGTTATCAATTATTCCTTGTAACTATGACTTAGTGATAATTTTTGGAAAGTCAATTCCACTTGTTTCTGAGAAGAAAGAAGAAAGGAGAAATGCAGTCCAAGAAATTGGAGTTTTTATCTGCCTTACTTTTGGCCTACGCCTTGAAAGAGTTTTCGGTGGCCCTGACACATTGACCTTTTCCTTAACCAAAATGATTATTTGTATTATGAATTAATCACTAATGCAGTTATTGTTAAGGTCAAGATAAGGATCAAATACTACAATGTTGTTTGGATTAAAACAAACCATCTATGAAAAGCCAAGAAAGCAAAGCCCTCCCCTATATAGTCTCTATCTCACCTTTTTGTCTTCAACATACTTCACTGGCACTGAACTATTTTCTTTGCTGTTGAGATCGTTTTCGGAATTGTCAGTAATGGCATATTCTTCTCTCTGTACCGAATTAGTTTTTCTTTTTACTCTTTGTTAGTTTTTGTAAATTGAGAAATTCAACCTAACAGTTTAGACATCCGACCGGGGTGCGCGAAACTTTGAAAAAATAAGTACTTGAAAATGGAAAAGTATGCGAAGATTCAGAAATTTAAAACAAAACGAAGCATTCGGGATATATTACGTGAATACAAAAACTGTATAGGATCAGTTTGAAGTTAGGTGGTGTTGGAAGGTGATGGTGAAATTGAATGATGAACAGTGGAAGACGAAAATCCCCCGTGGTGCCACGAAAGAAGAACCGATAGCTAGAGTCACAAGGCCGGAGTGAGGTCCTTGTAGGCTAGGGTGTACCATTTTTGGGTCATTTTCAAAAAGTCAAGGTCCAGGAGTCTAATGTTGTGCCAAATGATGTCCTAAACACGAATTTAACAAGCATTTTCTAATCCAACAAATTTTGAATCCCCCCACCCCCCTTGAAATTTTGCCCATCCCCTTTCCCTAAAAACCCCATATATCTAAAGAACTATCAACTTTATCGAAAAATGTTATAGAATAAAAATGATTTAGAATCAAACGTTCTATTAGAAAAGTTCATTAAGATAGAAATTTACGTAATTTTGAAAATTTTCATTTTCTTTTGTCCAAGAGCACCTTATTGTATTATATAAAATAAGGTGCTTAAGTTACATTATTTATGAGTATATTGTGAGTATAATCCAAATTTAAAAATCCTTTTTTACATTGAATTTTAATAAACAAGCATTGTTTTTACTCTTATTGTTTCTTTTCAGACTGCTTTATTTGAAAAATAAATAAAAAATGAGTCAAACAGCTACAAAACAGCATGACTTTATTCTTGGTCGCTTGCAGGCTGATATTATGAGTTCATCTAAAATTGTTTTACCATCCAATAAAGATGTTCTAAGCCATTTTATTTATTTACGGAGAATGCAGTATAAGGGTCCAAAAGTTACAAAAGATTCTACTGTTAATGAAGTTCTACAGAAGCTACTAATAATATGGCAAAAAGCATGCATTCCTACTATAGATATTAGTAAAAACCCTAAAGGCAGGAAGATGCTGTTAAATCTAGAAGAAATGCATAATAATTTAATCAAGCACAAAAAAGAGCAAGCTTTGAAAATGAACTCTCTAATTTCATGAAAATTATGGATTCCCTTTTGACATCTCTTCTCAAAATGCCGTTGAATTAATCCAAAAAGACCGCATGAGAACTGAGCCTCAGAAAGCATATGATATTTCATTCTTAGAAGATCAAAGAACAAAACGAGAAACATGTTTAGGTTTGCTAGATGCAGATTATGCATCAAAAGTACAGCGCAAGTACATTAGATTAGAGAAAGAGAAGAAACGCAAAGAGAAACATAAATCAGTGAAGCAAGTGAGTGCTACAGCCAAAACATCAGAGACCCTTCTTTCTAGCACGACCAGTTCTGAGACAGACAGCTATGAAGAGTTTCCGACAGAACCTACAGCAGGACCTTCAAATGCTTCCAGCCCCAAAAATATTCTTGCCTCGCCATTGGTTTCCTCCACTGCAGACAGACTTAATCTCTCTATTGGACAACGGACTGTTTTTGCTGCTGCAGTAGCCATTAGGTGTGGCAAGGATATTGAAAAACTGTCTCTCTCCAGGACCACATCTGCAAGAGCCGCTCGAAAGACAAGAAAACGAAAATATGAAACTTGCATCAAGGATTTCACTCCTCCTGATCACTGCCTAGTACATTGGGATAGCAAGCTGCTTACTAAATCATGTTCAGAACAAGAAGACCGCCTTGCAATACTTGTTACTGGATACCCAAATGTAGAAAAACTTTCATCAGTTTCTATAATAGATGATTCCACTGGATTGTCTCAAGCCACTTCTGTATTTCAAAGTATTGAAAAATGGAACTTGAAGCAAAATGTCTTTGGAGTATCATTTGATACCACTGCATCCAATTCAGGATGGATGAAAGGTTCCTGTAAGTTACTTGAAGAACTTTTGCAAAAGAAATTGATTTGGTTAGCATGCCGCCATCATGTGGCTGAAAGAGTTTTGTGTGCTGTGTATGAAACCATTTTTGGCCCAAGTAAATCTCCTGAGTTTGAGTTATTCAAAGAATTTCGCGAGTCTAAATAGAAGAAAATTAATACGAAATCTACATACAATGTTCTTAATGTTAAATCAAGGTATCAAAGAGGCCTAAAGGAAGAATGTGTAGAATTTATGACCCAATGTTTAAGAAAATCTGACTGCTTTCCACGTGATGACTATAAGGAAGTTGCTGAAACAACTTTAATGCTTTTAGGAGAGGTTTCCAGAGAAAACAGTCATTGGCGGAAACCTGGTGCAATGCACCGTGCCAGGTGGATGGCAATGCAATTTTGTATACAAATAAAATGTATGCTTTTGCCCACCAAGCATCATATGATGAATCATTGATTAAGAAATTAAAGAGAATGTGTCTATTTAATACATTAATTTATGGAAAATACTGGCTTTTATGTTCTAATTCACTAGATAGTCCAGCTAATGATCTGAAGTTTTATCATGATTTGGTGAATTACAAGAAGGAAGATAGGGAAGTTGCAAATGCTGCTTTGAAATCTTTTGCCAATCATTACTGGTATTTGACGGAGGAAGTGGTCCCTTTGAGTTTCTTTGGATCGCTAAGTAATGATGAAAAAGATAAGATCGCAAAATCCTTAAACAAATATCCAGTTCCAGAAAATTATGTATGTGGGCAACCTGTTTTCCCCATTTTAGAGGAAGACACAAAGCTTCATCAGCTAGTAGGTCCAATTTCATGGCATTTATTTCAATGCTGTGGGTCAAAACCAGACTCATGGATAAAGAAACCAGCATCAACATGGGAAGAGGTCGATGACTACAACAAACTAAAAAACATTCTTTCATCTATTAGAGTAGTCAATGATACCGCTGAAAGAGGAATCAAGCTGGTTCAAGACTTTCATGACAAATGTCAAAATGAAGAAGAATTTCAAGGTCTTTTGCAAATTGTGGAAGAGAATAGAAGACTAATTCCTGATCCTAGTAAAGAGACTCTTAAAAGAATGAAACTCAGTAAAGAATAGTTCATTAACAGATAGATTAGGTATTTTATTTGCAGAGATTGTTTTAATTTAGAAGAGGCTGATTTTTTGTTTTTAAATATACCATAAATTGTCTTTTCTTATTTTTATGTTTAAAAAGCTCTTATATCAATGATTTCTAATTAGGAAACTTGTTTCTTTTTATTTTTTTGAGGAAAGTGTTGAATAAAGGAAAAAAAACGATGGGACCTCACAACTATAGATAAAGTGTTAATTTTTAGCTTTATTTTATATATATATAGTTTTGAGGTTGTCCTCACTTTGTATAGGCTAGTTATAATAAAAACTAATTATGATTTGCATTATAACTAGCAAATACAAAGCCCATCGCCGCGAAGCTGCATTGGGGTGATGCTTCAAAGGTGGCGGTAACACCTTTTAAGAAGAAGGCACTGCAAGCAAAAAAATTTTAAATTTAAATTTTAAAAAATAAATGAAAATTTTCAAAATTAAGTAAATTTCTATTTTGATGAACTTTTCTAATAGAACTTTTGATTCTAAATCATTTTACTCTATAACATTTTTCGATAAAGTGATAGTGTTTGAGATATATGGGTTTTTTAGGAAAAGGGATGCGCAAAATTTCAAGGGGGGGTGGGGGGGATTTTTTTTGTCGGATTAGAAAATGCCTGTAAAATTCGTGTTTAGGACATCATTTGGCACAACATTAGACTCCTGGACCTTGACTTTTTGAAAATGACCCAAAATGGTACACCCTATTGTAGGCCCTAGGCACATCTGTTTCGTAGGCCCTTTGGTGGATGCAATTTTTATGGGTGTATCGATTTCTATGGGTAGATGGGTGATCAAAATTATCTGGAATAATTTTTTTCATTATACTAATAATAACAATAACAATAATGATAATAATAATAATAAATAATAATAATAATAATTAATTTAAAATCATTTACTCATATACAATTTTGTTGTTTTTTCTCATTTTAGGTGATCCAACCCTCCCCAGTCTTCCAATATGTCAGATGGACCTAAAAGAAAATATAATATAAAAGTTAAAATATAATATAAAAGAAAATATAAAAGTTCATCTCTGGTGTTAATTTCTTGCACTTTATGAAAAAAAAAAACGATTGACATTGGCATAACTCTGCCTCTTGTATATACAGTACACTGTGCCTATTCTCTCTCTCTCTCTCTTCTATATATATATATATATATATATATATATATATATATATATATATATATATATATATATATATATTCAAGAAGAGATCTTTGTTACAGTTTTATCGTACAAATAAAAAAAAGATGGTCAAAAATTTTCGTAGGCCTTTTAGTTTTCGTAGACCTAGGCACAGTGCCTACTGTGCCTATTGGATAATACGGCCCTGGCCCTAGAGATATAGTTAGATAGCTAGACAGATAGAGACAGATGTAACCATAATTGAGAAAAGGGTGGATTCTAAGTTCTATACACGTGGTTAAAAATGAAAACTTGCAAGTAATTAAGCTAAGAAAAATTTTAATTTGTATATTGTTTACTGAATTTTGATATTACATTACAAATTCAGTAAAATTATTTATCCAACTGTAATGTAAAGCCTTAGCAATAATATTAACTTTACTTTGCATAAGCGAATCAAATCATCGTCCACAACGGGGACCAATTGGACCCCGCTATACATTTTAGGGTTAACAATGATATTCGAAAGTGTACTTACTTTCAAAACGTACTGATCAAAGAGATACCAAACTGAATGCAAATATAAGGTTGTAACATATATTCTGCTCTATTTTTTAGTTCATTCAGAACAAAAATTAAAGGACTTATAAGGACAAATTTGCTCGAATTTTTAGTTTATTCACAACAAAAATTAAATGACATAATGACAAATTAATCATCAATATAATTCCCTTCTTTTTCTATAACCTCCTCCCACCTGTAGAAAAGTTTTTTTATGCCACGTTCGAAGAAATCCCTTGGATTCGAGTTAAAAAAAGCGATCACTTCGTTTTCGATAGCTTCCCTGGATTGCAACTTTTTTCATTTAGGTGGTGTTGCAGACTTCTGAATAAATGGTAATCTGAAGGTGCGATGTCCGGAGAATAAGGTGGATGAGGCATTTTTTCCTAACCAAATGCCTCCAATTGGGCAGTGGTGATTCGAGCAGTGTAAGGGCGCGCGTTATCCTGGTGGAATAGAACACCTCTGCGATTAATTAATGCGGGACATTTTTCTTGTAATGCCATCTTCAGTCGTTGGAGTTGTTGGCAGTAGACTTTAGCTGTGATTGTTTGGTTATCTAGCAGAGGCTCAAAATGAATATTTCCTTGCATATCCCACCAAACGCGTAGCAAAATTTTCTTTGGATGGGGTCCATTCCTTGGCTGAGGTTCAGGCTTTGTTTCACGGCTAAGCCACTGATGTCGACGCTTAATATTGTTATAGATGACCCATTTTTCATCCCCAATGACGATCCGATTCAAAAACGGTGCCTGCAGTTGCCGAGAATGCAGTGATGTGCAAATATCGATTCGATGTTGAAGATTCGCTCGTGACAAATCATGCGGAACCCATTTTCCAACCTTCACTACGTTTCCTAACGATGAATGGTCATATGGCTAACGCTGAGTTGCAGGCCAAGTTCTCTTACAGTTACCGTTGGGTTTTCCTCCATTGTTGCTTTCAGCAACTCTTCATCTAACTCATTTGGTCGTCCTGTTCGTTGATATATTATCTTTCAGGCTGAAGTCTCCATTTCTGAACTTCTCAAACCATCTCCTACACGTCCATTCGCTCACATCATTTCCATAAACTCTCTGAATGTTTTTTGCAGGATTTACTAGCGTTAGATCTTTTATGGAACTCATACAGCATCACATGTCGAATATGCTCTTTCGTGGGCTCCATGTTTTTTCAATTACTGTAATATCGTAGGGGTGGCGTTGTAACTGTATGAAAAACACCAGAGAAAATATTCATTAGCCTAATCCTACACTAGCCTAAGTCATTCTGTATCATTCTGTATTGTGATAAAATCTGTGCGAACCTGTCGCCGCGTGTATTTTGATAACATTTCTAAAACCATTTCACATTATCTTGAGGTTATTCTATTAATTATCTATCGTCCGTTTTCTAATCGAGCAGAATTTATGTTACAACCTGATACATATCGAAATATTATCTTTTCTTATATGCAATATTTTAAGTGATTTTCTTCGGTTATATTATAAATATACTCTAGCTTAGACTTTCACAGAAACTCATTGTTTTCATATATTTATAACGGCGGTAGCGAAACAAGATGCGATCTGCGAAAGTCGTATATTGTTACGATATCTTTACTAAAAAATTAAAAAATCCTAATAGATAACACTGGTATGCATCAATTTTGCTGTCAAGGGTTTTGTAAGTGATTCTTATAGAGTTTTTCCTGCTGATTTCGAATCTGCAATCCGTTTTTCTCAATCAGCTCAGATTATCCGGCTATGGCCTCATAAGTAAAATAGAATTTTTCGTGATTTTGTCAAAGCGGAATTGGAACAGTAACATCTATCATCACTTGTTTCACTTGTATAATATCTTTTTTTACTTTTCAGGCATATAGATAAAATATTTCATAATGAATAGAGCGTGTAAAAATGATCCAATAGATTCTGCTACATATGTGGGACGGTTACCATGCCAAATAACCAGTCCCAAATCACTAAATTTGTGAAGACAATGTATAGAGCTACTTTGGAATTAAGCTAGGGGACCAGGACAAAATTTCGCCCTCATATGTGCTGCAAGACGTGCATTGAAAATTTGAGAAGATGGAGCAAAGGCAGAGCGAAATCTTTGCCTTTTGGAATTCCATGATTTGGAGAGAAGGAAAGGATCACGTGACGATTGCTATTCTGCATGACAAACCTCCAAGGTGGCTTAAATTTATTTTTTCTTAAATATTTTGAAATCCTCGTATGAAACGACATAATATTCACCATAATGTAATATTCACCATATATAGCATAATATTCACCATAATGGTAATCATACATTACATATACCTATTGTTATAGAAAATACATTTACACATACATATTGTTATACAAGTTACATTTACATATACAATGATTGTATATTTCTTTCTTTTTCATTCATATTGTCCCCGAAGGGACAATATGAATGAAAAAGAAAGAAAATATACAGACTCCATCGACCTATTTCATATCTTACAGACCGCAGCCTTCCCTCACGAGCCGCCACTGTCTGAATGCTTCTTCTATTTCATATGCAAGTTTTATATCCATGTTTCTGTGTTTCTATTTTCAGGAGTTAACAAGAAGAATAAACACATTGTTGTATACCCTGACATTCCTTCTGCTATGAGACCTGTACCCCATGGTCCTGGAATTCCAATACCCGACCCACCTCAAACCCTGGACTTCGATGATTCTGATGATGAATCAATGACCAATGCCAATGACCAGTCCCAGTCGTATATACCTCAAAATACCGCTTCAAATGAGCCGAGGCCTCTCAACCAGGCCAAACTTAATGATCTTACCAGGGATTTAGGACTTTCCAAATTAGCTGCCGAGATCTTGGGCTCACGACTTTCGAGAGGACAACTTGCTGGCTCCGGGAACAACATTCTCCTGGTATAGGAACGAGAGGAAGAATTCCGCAAGTTTTTTGCAGTGCACGAAAATACCTTCCTTAGTGTACTGCTGCAATGTGAGGGGCTAATCGAATCCTTGGCCTGCCATATAACGCATCAGAATGGAAGCTATTTATAGACTCGTCTAAACGAAGTTTGAAAGCAGTACTTCTCAACATTGGGAATAGGGTTGCATCAGTCCCTGTAGCACATTCCGTACAACTTACTGAGAGCTACGATAACATGAAAATTTTACTGGATGCTCTCGTATACGACCAACATAACTGGAGGATCTGTGGAGATTTGAAGGTAATACTAATATCATAAGTAAACTATTGCTATTGACTATGTTGTTTTCCAAAGGTTATTTGAGAGCGTATAAGAACACTTAACTTCCCCACAGAAGTGATACAGTCCAATGCATAGATTTTTTTATCTGATAGAACAAATTCTCTAAATTCTTTAAATATTTTCATTTTTTTTCAGATTGTGGCATTTGTATTGGGAATGCAAGGGGATACACGAAAATTCAAAGCTGGGCACTTGCGGTTTTTTTTTGCGGTACTGCGGTACTGCGGTACTACCGCACTACCAAACCGGTACCGCATAACGCAGTACCGCAAAGGATCGCTGAAAGTACAGCAGTACCGCTACCGCATTTTTGCGGTACTGCGTTATGCGGTACCGGTTTGGTAGTGCGGTAGTACCGCAGTACCGCAGTACCGCAAAAAAAAACCGCAAGTGCCCAGCTTTGCACGAAATACCCATGTTTCCTCTGCAAATGGGATAGCCCGAGCGATGAGAAGCACTATGCACAGCGTGAATGGGCATCCAGAGAGAATTTGAACCTGGATCGCATAATGTCGTTTCAGTGCCCCTTGTACCACCACAAAAATTTTGCTCCCACCACTTCATATTAAGCTGGGCTTGATGAAAAATTTCATCAAATCAATGAATAAGGAGGGTTCAGCATTCCGATATCTCGAGAGTAAATTTCCTCATATATCTGATGCTAAACTAAATGCTGGGGTTTTTGATGGTCCTCAAATTCGAACTTTGATCAAGGATACTCAGTTCGAAAACGCAATGACTCCAACTGAGAAGAATGCCTGGCAGGCATTCAAATCAGTTGTCACTGATTTTCTTGGCAAGCGGTAGAAGTCCAGAATACGAGTCCGTTGTCGAAAACTTGATGGAAGCTTTCAAAGCTCATGGGTCGCGCATGTCCATAAAAATGCACGTTTTGTGGTCCCACTTGGACTATTTTCCTGAAAATTGCGGGGATTATAGTGAGGAACAGGGTGAACGATTTCACCAAGATATCAAAATAATGGAAGAGAGGTACCAGGGAAACTGGGATATCAATATGCTGGCGGACTATTGCTGGTGTTTGAAGCGAGACGTGCCCGAAGAAAAACACAGACGGAAAGCCAAAAAAACTTCATTCCTTCCTCAATAAACTTTTTTCCATATTCATTGTATGAATAAAAGTATTTATTCACACAATGTTTTCATTTTTCACGAGTGTTCTTATAATATTACTCGTATCTACAATGTTTAAGCTAAAAAAAATCAATAAATTTGGGGATAAAATTGGACTTATAATAAATGGCCAATAGAGAAAAAACCTGACCTGATTGAGGAAAACCAATGTCATTTTCGAATTCAGCATGGTCGAATTATATAATATGAGTTGAAAAAACCCTCACAGCAGACAAAACAATTTCATATGCATACCAGTGTAATATTAACAGTTTTCTGTTGTAAAGAAAGTTATCATAACTAAATTTAAACAGTTTATAATTTTAATTAATTGATTTCTCAAAACAATTTTCACCTGGAGATGAGAAATCAAGTGATGCTTTTAAATAGTGTAAATAGATTAAACTTTGCTTACCATGACACAGGAGTGAGCTAAAAAAAACTGCGCACACTGGCATTAATTTTAAGAACATTTATACATGTTATAGGAAATAATATCTAAAAATTATATAAGTAAAATTTTCTTGCTTATTTATATAAATAAATAATTAGGCATTGCAAGTTTTGGATCACCTGAAGATCAGGGCCCCCAGCCTTCTCTAGTTAGCCTTATAAGGCTAACTAACGAAAATATCACGACCTAACCTAACTAATCGTTAGGTCAACTGTACGCCCTTGACGATTGTTTGGGTTAGGTCGTGATATTTTCGTTAGTTAGCCTTATAAAGCTAACTAAAGAAGGTTGGGGGCCCTGATCTTCAGGTAATCCCAAGTTTTTTATACCTTAATTTTAGGAAGTGAGTAGGCCCTATACCCGATAGAAAGAATGACTTAACTATTATTTGATGTTTAGGTTTAGTGTGATTCCAGTGACGAGTGATCATCGTGATAGCTAGGAGAAAAAACATCGTCAGAAACCATGCCTGTTGAAAGAAACATCATACATTTCATTAATAAAGGCAGCTATAGTTATTAAAAATGTGGTTAGTTAAAATAGTTAGTAGAAAGTAATAGTTAGTAAAAATGTGGATGAAAAAATGAGGGTGATGTGGATGAAAAAGTGAGGATGATATGGATGAAAAAAATATATTGTAGCAACTTCTTTTACGGTAAAGACTAAATTGGACCAAAATGGCCAGCGTTCGCAGTTAAGTGGGTAACACCAGTTCCCTATAACCGAAGTGAAGACACCGAATTCGGGGGTTCGGATCCTGATGATGCTGACAATAATAATACAGGAGTTAGAACAATGAGTTACATTAGTTGGCCTGAACGCTGTGGCAGTTTCTGACTCATGAATGATAATTATCGGGAGTCAAAACCCCCCCAACACCACCTCAGTGCCTTCACTTCGTTTATGTAATGTGATGATTTTTAAAATGAAATTTATCATAATAATGATTATTAAATTATTTTGAATGGAATTACGTGTAATGTGTTGAATGTTAATATGAAATTTAACAATGATTATTTTAAGTAAGACAAAATTATAACCATAACTTGTCAGAGAATTCGAAATGTTTCGTCACGGGATCTTTAACGAGTGTAGGTGTCTGTTTGCTTAAAATGTAGTATCGTGATTTAAATATGTTTAAATTGAGTCTTGACCTGCGTTTTCCTTGAGTTTTCCTTAAGTAAAATTTTAGTGACAAATCTTTGAATTGTTTCCATAGCAACTCACGTAGAAAACAGATACATTCCTTTTTTTTGCTTTGTATCTCGTAGGGAGAGACTTAAGTTAAATTTTTAAAGATCCCTTTAAAGAGTCTCAGTCTTTTCTGTTCTCTCTCTTATTTCATAGTTTATAAAGGGTATCTATACGTTATTATTTAAATATGATTTGGGTACTTTGACGTTTAACTGTTTTAGTTATTTCAGCATTAGAAAATATATATCTATTTTACAGTATTAAGACGTTTGTCACAGCCCCGAGTAACTGTTTTTCTTAATTTTAGTATTTATTTTCTCTTTATTTATTTATTTTTTAATCTAATCTAACACTTGTGATGATCTTGTATAGTTCAAATAGATTATAATCTATATTCAAATATTTTAAAACCATATCAGTTCGTTTTCATTGGCCTATTTTACATCAACTAAAAACAAATTATATTGATCATTTTTATAATAGTAAATATTTTTGGTGTCCGTTTTTAATTTTTCACTTTATAGTACCGTGTATATATACAGGGTGCCCGAGAATTATCTGTACAATTTTTGGCTGTTATTAAAAGTCAACCATGAAGTGTAGAAATTGCAGTGTTGTCCCATTTTACAGAGAATCTCATTAAGTTTTTTCGAATACCAAGTTGTGACAAGTTTTTTAGAAATTCCAGTGTGTCCGAACATTATCTGTACAATTTCATCTTTTAATAAAATTCTTGATAACACGTAAAATTCTTAAACAAGATTATTTAGAATCTGTATTTTCAAAAGTTTTTTATTAAGTAACGTTGTTACAAACATTCGATATGTGCACCATTAGTGATTCGCAAAACGTCCAATCGATACTCCAAATGTTGCCATGTACGCTGCAGCATATCCACATCAATTCGCTCAATAGCAGCTGTGATTCTTGCTTTTAAATCATCAATGTCTGTCACCCGCGTACATTTCTAAACAACTTGTCAAAACGTGATATCAGAAAAAACTTAATGAGATTCTCTGTAAAATGGGACAAACTAGAATATCTACACTTCATGGTTGACTTTTAATAACAGCCAAAAATTGTACAGATAATTCTCGGACACCTTGTATATAAACTTACCCTTAGCTTCAGTTTTGGTTTCATAAAAGCTGGAATTGCCCTCATATCCTGATTGATGTACAGATCTAAAAAAAAAGGTTATAATATAGGGTGAACCAAATGTAGGTGGAGCAGTAAATGATAACGTTATTTTGAGAATACATATTTAATTTTTTGTTGTATACTATAATACAAAATAAAATTTAAATAAATTTAGTTATAATATTTAATATAATATAACACAAACACCATAGTTATAATGAACACCATAGTTATAATATAATATAACACAAACCGTATTCAACCTACTGTCCACCTACATTTGGTTCACCGTGTATATATATATATATATATAATTTTTTATATATAAAAGAGAGAGAGAGAGAGAGAGAGAGAGAGAGAGAGAGAGAGAGTTACAAAGACAAGGAGTTATGAGAAGAAGAAGCCTCAAAGACCTTTCTGTTCAGTCGGGGGGGGGGGGGGTTCCTGTTATTAAACAAGTGCATTTTTAATTATTCGGAGCAATCCTAGAATAAGCACCCCAAATCAATTTAGGGTGCTTTTTCTTGGATTGGGGTCGAACGAGGATGCTTATTCTTGGATTGCTCTAAAATGGAGTTAAAATGGAGTTAATTGCTCTAAAATGGTTAATTGAATGCCCGGTTAGGTTAATTGTACGCCCTTGACGATTCATTAGGTTAAATCGTGATATTTTCGTTAGTTTTAACGAAAATATCACGACTTAACCTAACCAATCGTCAAGGGCGTACAGTTGACCTAACCTGGCATTCAATTAACCTTATTTCAATATTTTTATTTTAATTATGTTGTTCTAATTTTTTTTATTGCAATATCCTTCGTAAACATTAAAAAAAAAAATTTTTTTTTACATTTTATAGGCTAAAATCCTTTAATTTGGATTGAGGTCGAACTGGGGGGCTGTTTCTTGGATTGGGGTCTAACTGGGGTGCTTTTTCTTGGATTGGGGACTTTGGGGTGCTTATTCTTGGATTTCTCCAATTATTCTAGCTGGATTGAAAACATAAGGCTCTCTCCCCACCCTCCGCTCTCTCTCTCTCTCTCTCTCTCTCTCTCTCTCTCTCTCTCTCTCTGCCATAGGCAGGTACGGAAAAAGGTTGAAGAAAATACTTTAACCCTGGAAAAGTAGCCAAGAAAATTTTACAGGAAAGAGGAGAATAGATAAACTATCTTTACATTTCCGCTATCCACATATAAAAATCGTAAGATAGATACACGGTTGTATAAAACTAATATAATAATATGTTTGACAGACAGATAGACAGAGAGAGACAAAAACTATATTATTTATATATACAAATAAATTTAATTTAGAATATAATCAATTGTAGTAAAAACCAAAAATCTACACAATTACAGTATAGTAATAGTGCCAACCCATAGTGCCACATTTAGTTTGAAAAATTATTTGAATGCTAAATGTTAAATAAAATACTCACTTTGAACTATTTTCCAGTCATTCCAGTAACTAAACACTGCAATTCAATTGGTTTCAAACGCTGCGGGGAACCCAAGTTCGAATCCTATGCGAGCTACAAATTACATTTTTATAATATTTGTACAAGAAACATGCGCTAAACGTGTTTAATTAACTAAATTTAATTTGAAAATGTTTTTAATTAACATTTATATAAACTAAAACTATTCTGAACTTCTATTCAGTTCTGTCGTTCAAATTTTGAACATTCTTTTAATTCTATACCTAAATTAATTAATTAACCTTTAAAAAAATTAATTTATTAATTATTTATTAAGTATCAGAAGAGGTTGAACTTATTAAAATTAGGTTAATAACCTAATGTACACCATATTGAAATGTTGTACACATATACAGTATATATATATATATATATATATATATATATATATATATATATATATATATATATATATATATATATATAATTATATATATATATATATACTGCAAACCCACAAGGAAAAAGAAAAACGATTCCAAGGCCTTTCGTGTATTCAAAGCTACACCTCGTCATTCCCTGACGAGGTGTAGCTTTGAATACACGAAAAACCTTGGAATCGTTTTTTCTTTTTCCTTGTGGGTTTGCAGCATTCATTCTTTCACGTGTTTTATTGTGAAATTCATCCCATATATATATATGTGTGTGTGTGTGTGTGTGTGTGTGTGTGTGTATAGCTTATAAAATAGCATTATAGAACAATATTAATTACATTTTTTTGTTCGATCCGTTTTTGAATGATTAATCATTGATAGCTCTCTTAAGTCAAATATAATTTTACCTCATGAAATAATATAACTTTTATTGATTGACATATTTCACTTACCACTTAGTTCAGGCATTGCTGAGGATAACAAATAACAGCTCTGTATATTGTGTATATATATATATATATATATATATATATATATATATATATATATATATATATAATTAACGTAAAGAACGACGCTTGAATAGGAGAATATTCCGCGCAAGATGAGAGCGAGAAAACGAAACATGAAAAAATGAGGTAACCACCCGGGAATCGAACCCGGGATCTTCCGATTGCCGGTCAGATATGATAACCATTACATCACGGGCCTCACTCAATCAAATGCCGTAATTCCTCTACATACGCGCAGAAACCAATGCCCCAAGGGGGCACCTCCCGCATGCCGAACATTATATACATTTAAACTGCAAACACGCAGTATAATTAACGTAAAGAACGACGCTTGAATAGGAGAATATACGCGCAAGATGAGAGCGAGAGAACGAAACAAATGAAAAAAATGAGGAATTACGGCATTTGATTGAGTGAGGCCCGTGGTGTAATGGTTATCAATCTGACCGGCAATCGGAAGATCCCGGGTTCGATTCCTGGGTGGTTACCTCATTTTTTCATTTGTTTCGTTCTCTCGCTCTCATCTTGCGCGGAATATTCTCCTATTCAAGCGTCGTTCTTTACGTTAATTATACTGCGTGTTTGCAGTTTAAATGTGTATATATATATATATATATATATATATATATATATATAATATATATATATATATATATATATATATATATATGTCGACGGTTAATCTTTATGAATTATGAAAATTCTTTCTTACTAATTACATATAACTGAGCTGCAAGTTTCTTTGAATTTGACTTGAAGTAGTTACGGGTGGTTAACAACGAAACGTTGACCTCCTTATTTGTTTAATTTTAATTTGTTTAATCTCATTATACATATCACGTACACTGAATTGAAACACAAATATATGAATAAGAGGCACTTTACCCTTGAGATACTCACGTAAGTAATAAGATACAATTTAACCAAAATAGGAAGGTAATTTTTAATCGTATTCGCTGTACCCACAAGGGATAGAAAAAGGGGACAAAATACGATCCCAATTCCTCCCTCCCCCACCCCACCCCAAAAAAACTATACGTTTCTGCTGGACCTGAAATTTAAGAGCGTTCTCTTTTTTCTTTAATACACGTTGCACGTTTTCCATGTATTGAGGAAATGACAATGAAGCGAATATTTATAACATTTGAAAAGTGAAACGTCATTGGTCACGTGATATCGAAACGTCATTGGTTAAAAGATAGTGAATAAGCAGTAGGATGAACACCAAAAAATAACACGCCCATTTTTTTATATACATAAAATTGATGTTCGTCTATATATATATATCTATATATATCTATATATATATATTTGCGGTGTTCGGATATATTCACACCAACATTTATGTCGCTAAATTCAGATTAGCCGAAGGCCGTCATAATAATAATTGGGTTCGTTTAACCTCCTTCGCAACATCTAAGGTCATATGACGGAGGGGACCTACAGCTTTACGTGGGATCCGAATCACGGGTCGCTACATAATCTGGACACGGAGGACGGTCTTCCATCCAACTACTTACCCAGACCCAATGTCACTTATTAAGTTCGTTGATCAACGGGAAGCGATGTTAGGATATTGGCTACGACGTATCCCGAAGGGCGTCAAAAAAGTTTTCCTTTTACTATAATATATTCGGGAACTCGCTACAAACTCTAATTTTCCTGATTGAATATTCTTTCCAAATATTTCTAGTGTCTTATTTGTCCACATAAAGCTATAAGTAACTTAGGAAAGTAACAAAATAAACCCATATACCAATATTAATTTTTTCCTCAATAATTAACAATTCCTGGAGCACCCGCCCCCTCGAAATTAGTTACGCAACGAAAGGGCTAATTAATCGATTCGTTTATAGTCCCTAAACGGTTAGGATTATCTGCACCAAATTTTGATTACGCATAAAGGGAGAACCAGGTAAGGTTTTGTAATACACTCGTACCTCCCAGCCCCTACTTGGTTGTTTTAAGGGGAGCATTTGCTGCCCAAGGCGCAGCGGGCATTCTAATATATATATATATATATATATATATACTGTGTGTGTGTGTGTATATATATTACACGTATTAACAAATCTTACATATTTACAAAGCAGTCATTATTTAACTTATAAACACGTTCATACATATTTGAAATTTTCATAACGGTAAGTCAAAATACACCATTATCACGAACACAAAATCCACACTATTCTAAATGCACAGTTATATAAAACCACATTTCACATTAATTTGTCGATATATATATATATATATATATATATATATATATAATATATATATATATATATATGTTATAAATATGCAACTTCACGTTTATTCTACGATTTGCACCAAATTTCTGTATGATACGTGAAGTTATGAGTCATGGTTCCTTGTACTTCAGACATCATTCCTTCATTGGAAATCAACTTCACGCATCAAAACTTCAGTTAACGTGACAGATGTAACGTCAAATAAGATGTTTCTTAACGATTCGTGTGTGTGTGTGTGTGTGTGCGTGTGGTGTGTGTATATCTCGCATTAAGTGAAGTTTCTATCTTAACGCTGAAGCCAATACCCGTATATAGCTGAGTGGGCAACACCGTTTCCTTTCAGCGAAGTGTTGATACTGAGGTTGGACCGTTAGGGATTCGACTCCCGATGGTACTGATAATAATAATCCAGGAGTTAGCGCAATCGGTCACATTAGTTTGCCTGAGCACTGTGCTAGTTTCTACCCCTCCTTACTGATTATTACATTAACGGTAACAGTAATATGTGATAGTTAAATATATATATATATATATAATATATATATATATATATATATATCCCTTTAGTGGGGCCCCTTCCAGTCGCCCACTCGGAAAAAAAACTGGTAGAGGTGGGTGTGTTACTAAAACCTTCCTTGGTTCTCCCCTAATATGTGTATTAAATTTGGTGCAAATTATCTTAACCATTTAGGCGAACAGACAGTCATCACATCATCCAAAAATAGAATTCTTTCCTCTTTCTTGAAAATTTATAATATCCATTTCTAAAAAAAAAAAAAAAAAAAAGTTTATACGCCTCTACAAAAATATTTTTAGGGCAATTTTGAGATGCCTCAGGCTTTTGCGAAATATTATATATAAAATATGTTCTCACTTGTATATATTTACAAACTGTAGTTTAGAGAGAGAGAGAGAGAGAGAGAGAGAGAGAGAGAGAGAGAGAGAGCAGACAGACAGACAGACACAAATTAACGAACATTAGATAAAGTGTACGCTTCTTCAATACAATCTAAATTAAGCGAAATGTGCCATATTTGTTCAGTATTCCAATCCATATCTAGACACTCATTCCCGTACTCACTTGCACGTTGAATGGGACAACTTCTGTTAGACTGGAATAAGTTTTATTTCTCAAAATGGGTTCCTTTATTCCTCCGACAGTGAAGAGAGTCATATATTTCGGATAGCTTCCCCAAAATTTCCTCTTCCGTCTTCGGGTGTAGATATACTGAAAAGCAGACCGCAGTGGTGTTGCTACGACTTAGACCTGGTAAAGATGACCTGCACTATACATGACGAAGCTAGAGACACGAACCTATAGTGCATGTACGGTGCACGGCTTAGCCAGCAGCTAACTCCCCATTGTTCTTTATTTATTTACAGATATATAATAAATTTATAAAAGAAGTGCAATATACAGGGTGAGGCAGAAGTAACCGGGCAGCTTTTTGATGTTTGAGCTTTGGAAGTTTCTAGCGATAATTGCATCGATTACGTAACACCCGATAGCCTAGGGTGACCAGTCGTGGGCAACCCTTGGCACGCGTGCCAAACGTGGCACGCCAACGATTTTTTTCCGGCACGCGATTCCCCGGGCTCACCTTAAAAAAAATTAAAATAAAGAAATATCCAAATTCTTCGCGGAGTTTTATATTTTAACTTAATGTTTTCTGCTAAAAAATGGTAAAGATTAACTTTTGCATCAAAGATTCGACGATTTTGGCACGCTCACTTAAAAAGGTTGCCCACCCTTGGCCTAGGCTAAACGGGTAGCCTAGCTAGGCTAACCGTTTAATTCAGTTTGTCGCAGCTGGTGGTTGTGAACACATCTTATTTCGGTCAATTTTGAAAGCCCCAATTATGGCAAAGGCGAGCAACCAACGCTTTACAATGGAAGAACGTGTCTTCATTGTAAAAAAATTTACCGAACGGACAACAAGAGCGAGACATGCCGCCGATTTAAAGAAAGATTTGATCGTTCAATAAAAAGAGACACGGTAGCCAGCCTCATTCAACGCTTTGAATCAACAGGTTCATGTGAAGATCTTCCAAGACCAGGACGACCAAGGTCTGTCTGTACCGACGAAAACAAGCAGATTGTTGAAGTTGCTTTCGCTCGTAGTCCACGGAAGTCCACCAGACGAGCTGAGCAAGAACTTGGCATCTCACAAAGATCAATTATAAGAATGCTACACGATGCCCACTTGAGGCCATATCGTCCACACTTGCTCCATGCACTGAACGAAGATGATCATGACCGTCGCGTGGAGTTTTGTGAGATCTTTCGACAACTCTGTGCAATGGACGCCACCTTTCCTGAAAAGATCATCTGGAGAGATGAAGCATCTTTTAAATTAAATGGCCACGTCAACCGACATAATTCTGTCTACTGGGCAAGTGAAAATCCTCACCTAATCCTCGAGAAGGAAGTCAACACCATCGGTGTCACGGTTTGGATTGGGATCTGTGCTTCTGGTCTGGTCGGTCGGTTCTTTTTTTAAAAAACTGTGACAGGCGCCAACTACGTGGCGATGCTCAACAATAATTTCCTTCCAAAAGTGGCAACCTGGCCACACATTCGTGAGATGTGGTTCCAACAAGACGGAGCACCACCCCATTACAGCCACGCTGCGCGCGATTGGCTCGATGAGCACTTCCCTCAGAGATGGGTTGGACGCCGTGGTCCCATAGATTATCCTCCTCGATCTCCTGACCTTACACCTCCAGACTTTTTTCTTTGGGGTGTGCTGAAGAATTCAGTCTATGCTGAAAAACCAAGGACCATTCTTGCGCAGAAATCAACGAAGATTTGTGTCGAAGTGTGTGCTATTCTGTGGTAGACAGATTTTCTAAATGCATTGAAGAACGTGGTCAGCATTTCGAACACTTGCTCTAATCATGCTTTATATTGTTCTAGTATTATGTACATTGTAATTTCTTAATTTGTGACTAAATTTCAATAAACATTTACTTTGGAATAAGTGCTTATTGACTGCCCGGTTACTTCTGCCTCACCCTAGTATTATATATATATATATATATATATATATATATATATATACAGGGTGGCGCAAAAGTCAGGAACCATAGGCACATTTTATTAAATTATAATAAATGTTCGAATTGGTGGCCTTCCACTTGGAGACACTTTCTAACGCGTTGAATGCATAATGTTTGAACGTTCCTTAACACATTGGTACTGATTTTGTCACACTCAGATGTGATTTTATCCTTTATAGAACGTATGGTTCTGGGTTGATCAGCATGACTACCGACTTGAGATGGCCCCCACAAGAAAAAGTCGCCGTCCGATCCACTTGCTTGGGAATGTTTCATTTAAAGAGCTCCGGATGATGGTTGCGAAATGTGGTGGTGTACTCTCCTGCTGAAACCGCATCTCCGCCCGTTCTGCCAATGAAATGTCGTCCAGTATGGACATTAGAAATGTTTGCAGCATATGCAGATATGTTTCACCTGTTACATTGCCGTCGAAAAAGTACGGACCGATTAACCGATCCCCCCAGAGCGCAGCCCACACCATAATTCGTGGATCGAATTGCACATGTCCTTCCTCCATCCAGCTGGGTTCTCATCGGCCCAGTACGAAGATAGGATTAAAGAGTTAGACTTGCATTCACGCGAAACTAGGAGATTAAGGGGGTAGCTTATTGAAGTTTTCAAAATCGTTAATAAAATCGATAAGTAAATTTTGACAAACTGTTTACTTTCGATAATAGCAATACTCGTAATAACCGATTTAAGTTACGTGGCAGACGTTTCATTACTAACATCGCTAAAAACTTTTTTACATTTAAAGTAATTGATAAATGGAATAATCTTCCCGCGTCCGTCGTGAACTCTACCAGCGTTTATATGTTTAAAAACCTTTTAGATAGGCATTTTAAAAATATTAACGTTGTTTAAAATAATAAAATAATTAGCAACAGGAGCTCTAGGGGTAATGGTCGAGGATGAGTCTGTTGACGATTAATGCCAGTTTGTGACATGCCAGCGTGTGATATGCCAGCAATAAAAAAAAAAAAAATTAGACTAACACGAACTTAGATGTAGCTCGTAGCGTAAACTAACCCACTTCTTGTTATACTCTTCCTACTTTTTTTTCTTATCCTCTCTTTACTTGCATGTCTGTAGTTTGCATGGTATGACAGTGTTTGAGTTAAGATTGTTTGCATTGTCTGTAAGCGTTCTTATTTTACTTCTTTTCACCTTTCACCCCTTTCCTATTCTCTTCGACTATTTTTCCGACTTGTCGGCAGTGACCGGCGGATGATGATGGTGAGTCTTTCTTTTTTTCTGAATGAATGTTAACCCACGAATGATAGGTTTTCCTACTTAACCCCTTATTCTCTTCTTTTAACTCTCTTCTTTCTCTCGAGCTAACCTTAGAGTGGATCTTAGGGTCTTTGTTAGCCTTAGCTTCTGTAGATCTGTAGATAATAGAATTATTTTATATTTTAGTGGATTTATATACGCAGAAAACATTCAAAATTTTCAACTTTACATTCGGATAAAAAAGCAATTTCGTCTTTTATGAAAATATTTAAAAATTGTTTTCTACGAATTTTTCGAAATAAAAAAAAAAATTTCAGCGGTGTTGTCTGTACCAATATTGCAGTGAGACCAGTCAGTCAATTAGCCGATGAAATAAGGCGTCCAGTCTATTTTTATTTGATTTTATGTGTACGCAATAGCAAATACTATACAGCAAAGGTTTGGTAGAACCGTATTTAGAATAATTGGAGTATGGGCAGTGTTGGGTGCATTACATTTTAATTAAAGTAACGTCATTACCGCTACAGTTACTTCTATGAAAGTAATGCGTTACCGTTACCGTTATTTTTGTAATAAAATAGAAAATATAGTAGTTCTCAATATAAGAATATGATATATCTACATCGCAATTATAAAACAATTTCTGAATATCTCGCAAATATTTAATTAAGGTCAGATTGTATATAATACAATGAAACAATACCTGATTTTAGACTTATACTTAAATAATAAACAATACAATTTAACAATGTTACCATTTGAAATAATATTAATAACGACCAATAGATCTTAAGTAAAAAACTAAAAATGTAAACTAAAATTGCTCTTTGCACTTAGTATTACAAAAACGAAAATTATTGAAGAGAATACATTAAAATAAATCGTGAACAAAAAATTACAAAATGCTTAAAGGATTAATGGATTATTCATATAAAACAAAATGGAAATCTTAAAACTATTTTGCTGAATGTTTTTCAGGAAAACATTGTTACATTTCAGAAAAACATAAAAAAGCATATAAGAGAGTAACGAGTAACGAATAATGACTAAAAATGGAATGAAAAGTAACGGGGGTCACCAATTTCGTTACAATATAAATAAAATAACGGCGTTACCGTTACAAAATAAGTAACGGCATTACGTAACGGCGTTACTTCCAACATTGAGTATGGGTGATGGTAAAAACATTTTAAAAGGTAAAATTATCATTCACAGAAATACAATACACTTTCCTGCACTACTTTTGAGGATCATTTTGTCGACGTTTCACGTGACAATGTTTCAACGCTATTTTAAAAGCAAAAAATTCAAACAATAATTCCAAACTTTGAGTGTAGACTTTCTCCGAAGTGACTGTAAAAAAATATTAAATATTTAGATATTTTGGGGGTTCAGTACTTCTGAATGAACTGATAAAGGGTTATTTTTCTCTATCTTAAAAGTTAAATAATACACTATGGAACAGATTTAGGCATATTTATTTCTATACTAATTAATATAAAACTTTTCACCCTATAAAGATATGAAACAGTCCGAAATGAAATACTTTCGTTAAATATTTTACAACCTTTAGCTTCCCTCAACGGTTCCTTTTCTTCATTTGGAAGCTGGAGTGGAGTCTTTCACCTAACTCCGGTAAGCAGCCAGGAAAACTATGTCTTACTGGTCAGCTTCCGACCTAAGCTCGATTCGGAAGTTCTAAACACCATTACAGTATTACTAAAATAGTGCTGAAGTACATTGCTTCGTAAATATTCTTGACTCTTCACATCATGATCCAGTCCTCTTTCTTTCATTTTTGAGACGATGTATTTGGTTGGTTGGTTGTTCACGTGGTTGTGTCCTCTCTGGTTTATGACGGCCCATGAAAGAATTATACCTAGTACGATAACATAAGCAAGAGTTAACGAGTTACACTTACTTATGTAAGAGAAAATTTATATGCACATACAACAGAACATTCAATCTGAGTCATTTATTTTTTATCACATCTTGCAGTTAATTTTACCTTTATTTGCGTGTTTGACTAAATTATCAAGAAAAATGTCTTCATACTCGTGTGGGATGTGCTCTCCAACCTCTAAACTTATGACCCAATCAAACCTTTTTCCAAGATCAAATGGCTGAGCAAGGTTTAAATATTTAACCCAGTTTCGTGTGATGTGATCTACGTTCAAGGCACCATCATACCCTGTAATATTTGTTAAAATTAAGGTTGAGGGAAATAAATAAGCCTTGTTACTCAGGTTGAAAAGCTAGTCTGAAATAAGAAATTAAAAACACGAAAAGTTAATTTGTAGTAATCCTTTTGTATAAAGAAGTAACTACAGTCACTATCACTTAAGTTTATATATATATATAGTGCAGATTTTGGGTCACCTGAAGATCAGGGCCCCCAGCCTTCGTTAGTTAGTATTATAAGGCTAACTAACGAAAATATCACGACTTAACCTAACCAATCGTCAAGGGCGTACAGTTGACCTAACGATTGGTTAGGTTAAATCGTGATATTTTCGTTAGTTAGCCTTATAAGGCTAACTAACGAAGGCTGGGGGCCCTGATCTTCAGGTGATCCCAGATTTTTCTTCAAAGTAAGGGTTAAAATAATTTGAGTATTGAAAAGGTTAGGCTATTTAATAGTAATATTAATATTTAATAGTGAAATAGAGTCCTATTATTATATATAATCAGCTTAATTTTTGTCATTTTTAATGGGTAGTTGTAATTTATCGGTTTGGCGCACTTTAACTCTTAAAACTACAAAGAATCAACGGAGTACGTTCATAAATAGTACAGGGTGATCCGTTTGGGTATGGATAAAATAAAAACGCTGTGAGAATCTACCGAGAAGTGATACAGCGCTCATCTGTTGCACCTGTAGTCATAAAATGTAGGAGTTTGTAATAAGCTATGCCATTCGCTGCCAGACGTACGAGCGCCATCTGCTGTTAGACTCATGAGAATATGCCAGTTTCGAAGATGGCGGCGAATGCACAACAACGTGTGAAGTGTGTCATTTGGTTTGCTAAGTTTGAGAGTGTGACAGCGGTACAGCGTGAGTTTCGCCGTGTGTATGGTGTTCGAAAAGCTCCTAAATACGACTCCATAGTGCAGTGGTACCGCACATTTGAAGAAACGGGGTCTATCACTAAACTACATGCAGGTGGTCGTAAGAATTAGCCTCTCATTATGACCTCTGTCATGTCCGGAAGGGTGGTCATGTTGAAGACTAATTAGGTTTGTCACAATCTACCATCTTTGTGGGCATTGTTTGCAAAATATTAAACTATACAATGTTACTGTTTCGATTTCACATCAATTTAATTTTATCCATACCCAATCGGATCACCCTGTATATAGATCCAGACCAATTACACCATCAACCTTCAGCTCCGTATCAACAAAACGGTTAGATGAAATAGTGAATTTTGTGTATTTTTAAAGCTCGATTTTTGTTTCGTAATTAACGAGAGACTCGTTTTCAAATTTATGTTGGTTAAAGGTCTTATGTTATTGGTAGTATCATTTTAACTAAATTTAAGTGTACCAACGAGGTCCAAATTGTATAGATTGGTTTTAGCGTTTTAATAATTCTTAGTTTTCGTTATTTTCAAGCTAACTATTCATTTCTTGTCCTACGTCTCTGAAAGAAGTTTTTCCTCACTAAATTTCCTCACTAAATTTCCTCTTTTGGACTTTGTGCGTGAATCCCTTTCATTTATACAGCTTGTAAACCTGCGCCTACGACTGGTTATGCCCTTACCAAATATAATTTCTTACAAAAATGTTAGGTGTGATACTTTAAAGATATTTTGTTTGGCAAATATGTGAGTTTTTGACCAAATATAATATAAAAAGGTTATTGAATTTCCTGAATTAGAGCTGTGTAACTAAACTATTTTACCCCATTTATATTTATATTTCCCCCAGTGTATCCTTTGTAACCGCTTTGGTTCCTTTCGACGCAGTATGCCGCCTCCCCAGAGAGAAATTAACTTTGGAGAGGACCTAATCTCTTGTAGTCCTAGGTTTAATAAGCTCTATAATTGGAAAGGATTCACGTAGAAAGTCGTAATAGGTATCAATCGACAAGAAATTTATAAAGTAAAACATCTTCTCAGGGACGTAGGATAAGAAATTAGGAGTTAAGCTCGGAAACAGCGAAAACTAGAATTTTTGAAACGCCAAACCATCCTACAGTTCGGCCGTCACTGGTGCATTTAAACTTAATTAATTAAGATGATACACTCAGTACACTTGAATAACGTACATGTATTTGAAAATCAAAGTCAGTCGTTAATTATGAAACAAAAATAAAATTCTAAAAATACACAAAATTCACTACTTCATCCACTCTCTTTGGCTCTAGGTATCCATTTTGGCGCCCTTATCAGAAGGAATGGCGCCTCTATCAGCCTGAATAACACATGCCCAATCCGATTAGCACTGGTATTGTAAAGGTATAAGGAGCTTTGAATCCG
Source organism: Bathynomus jamesi (assembly GCA_023014485.1). Lineage (NCBI taxonomy): Eukaryota > Metazoa > Arthropoda > Malacostraca > Isopoda > Cirolanidae > Bathynomus > Bathynomus jamesi. Next base: position 398,731 of record JAJOZX010003322.1, read on the forward strand.
ACGGCGACCTTAAAGTGGTCCCCCCCCCATTTGAAAATTCCAAAATCCGCCACTGAATCGGACTTTTTAAAACACCGAAGGTAAACTCGCATAATAAAAACGTGAGACTGAACGTATAATCATACTAAACATATTAACCATAATGAAAGTGTTCACTTAGTGATCACCATAACTAGTACACATTTAACCAATGACGAGGCATGAACTATTTAACTTAATAGATATGACCCTACTTTGGTCATAACTAAAGAATTCGCGAGTAGAAAGCCCATCATGACGACACATTCGTTTAATAAGGAGAATTTACTAGTGAAATGACCTTCCCATGATATGATGACCTTCGGCTTTCCAAACAGATTCGCTTCCTTCATTCTGCCAATAAAATAAAGCTGAAGTTGTTCAGAAAATTCTACATTTGGAATGATGAGGTCTTGGTAATTTCTCAATAAACATCTCCCGTACTGGCCTAAACCTGCTCCAAAGTCCACCACTGATGAATTTCCAATAACTTTCTCAATGCCACCACATAACTGAAAAAGAAAGTCATAAACTACAACTACAATTTACGATACATAAAGTAGTTTTGTATTTACTGCGTACAGAAAGTGTAACAAACATATATATATATATATATATGTGTGTGTGTGTGTGTGTACCCACTCAAATATGCTTATAAATAAAATTATAAAATCCATTAGAACAATAGCTGAAAAATCTATAGGAAAAAACTACAAGACTACAGTCAACACTCAACTAAGAGAGGGATACACCAAGCCCAAAACCCAAATCTTCAGAAATATTTGTTCATGCATTAAGCTTAATGGCCAAATGACTGCGTTAGAAAAAGATTGTTAATTAGAAATGTACTGAAAATCCTTGATTACACACGCAAAGCGGTGTCATGCATTGGATCTAACGTGATCAGTACTGTAGGAGAAACGGGTGAATTCATTCAGAATCGTAATTTAACATCGGTAAGATCAAACCTCTTTAGGTTAGGTTGTTGTGACATTCACACCTCATTAACACTTCCAAGAGATGGCTTCGAAGAAGTACAACCTGCGTCAGCATTTACTAACTTAGTTATTTATATTCTGAAATAAACTTTGATAGCCGTTACCCACCAACCGGAGAACGGGTAATGGGAACGTTGTTCTCACTCTACTAAACCTACTGTGGAAAATTTTCTACCCAGATAATCGCAGACAGTTACATTTTGTTCATCTGTATATGGAACTCGGTAATACCTATACTGTATCTCAGATTCTAACTGTAGCTACCGCTGCGAAATTTTTGAAAAACAATTTGAACTAGGAGTAAAAAATCTTCTTGTCTCAAGCTACCACACCAATTTGGCATTCACAATTTTATCGAAAATTTTACAGTAAGAGAAAGATGCGTTTATAATTAAGGAGAGAAAACAAGCCTTTATTTGATTTAGGAAATATAAGAATTGTTTCTACCAACCAAATTTCTGGAAAGTGTCCTGCATTCCAAATACGATTGTGCAGCTCTCACAAAAACTGAAGAGAATACGTTTCAGTATAACATGATAAATTTCATGAGGATCGCTTGGGCTTAAGATAATGTTGACCTTCATAATTCTTTCACCGTAAATAGATCATTATGTGAAGCATTATACTCCTCAAAGTGAAAAGGATATATTGTTCACAATCCATTCTGTGGGTTTGAAGGGGAGGGAAGAGAATGACGAGATCTGTTTGTGGCATGATAAAGTTTTTTTGTAAAAATTTCGACTACGATCATAAAAACATTAACTTTTTTAAATATAAACAAGTATTGGAGGACGGTTATTCGAAATTTTGCTCAAAGATAAATTTTAGTCAAAACAAATATCATAAAATATTATTTAGGGAGACAGTAAAAATAGTTTGGCACTCCTAGTCTCGAACCATTTTTAATCTGCAATGTGCCGTGGGAACGAATAGCAGTTGCAGTTCAAACTGAATGACGCGCTTATACTGGGAGGTTTGTGCAGTTTCATTTTAAAATTTTTGTATTGGATTCAAAATTTTAGAGATAAAACTTTACACAGCCTTGTCCGAAGCCACCTTCAACTAATACAACCTCTACACGAGGATTTATGGAAAAGTAAAGCTAAGGGTCAACGGGTACCTCCACCATCCGTTGCAAGTACGAATCAGCTAGCGCGACTGAGTTCAGGCACACAGCAGGCGGGAAGCGTACCTGTAACTGCATATAACGTTTGTACTGAAATAAGTTTTGCTACACTTGAGAGACACCATCATACTTGAGAAGGACAATTACTCATAAGTCTCTTGAGTCATATTCATATTGAAGTCCAAAAGAAAAAAAATAATAAGTGTCAGATAAAGATGCAGATCTTCATCGCTAAAAAATTTAACTGACGAATTAACATAAAAAATAAAAAAAGATTAGGCAAACGTTCAGTGAGATTTTTCTATTTACAGTGATATTAATAGTGTAAGCAGTGGATGAAAATTTATTAAACTATCCATGATCAGTTCTTACCTTTGCATCCATCCAGAAATTTCCACCGACCAATGGATTTTCTTTTGAAATGTTAAAGCCCCCCTGAGCAACTGCCGAATTGTTTTCCCCCTGCAATATAATGGTTACAGTGGTAACATGAAAATTCCCAACCACCGACATAATATTCATCGCGCTGAACAATTTATATATTATTTACGTCATTAGAGTTTATTTTACATTCGTAAAAACGGTCATGGATTAAATAGAAATTAGACAAACTGAGCTTGAATTTATAGCTTAGTTACAATTTACATTTTACAATTTAATTTGTAAAACATGGAAAATCTAGTGTAATTTTTTTAATAAACGTGAAAATGTTTATTTTTGTTGGTAGGTGTGCAGGTAGGACATAGGCCTAAGTTGGTTTAATAGTGGGGTGAGTCTTTTACCTGAGTCAGGTGTACTTATGCCTGATTTAGTGTACGCTAGGTTAAGTGGTTAGGTTAGATTAGGTTATTAAATCCATATGTCGTATTTTAAGACTCTCTCTCTCTCTCTCTCTTACTATGTATATATAATATATATTATATAGGCCCTGTATACTACCCACGGATCCTAATTGGCCAAGAGTTCATGAGGGTGTCATCAACTTTTGTCCAATTAATTATCCATGGGGTGTGGCTTCTGACTTACGCAAAATCAGTTTGGAAGAAGTAGCACCAACAATTGAGTTAAGGGTTAGCAGTTATAACTTATTGCTTTTAGCACCTACCTCGTGAAAAATTTGGAAAGACAATTTCTTTTTTACTGAGAAAAAAGAACAAAGGAGAAATGCAGTCTAAGAAATTAAGATTTCTTCCGTTTTTTGACAAAGACCTTGAAAGAGCTCTCAGCAGTCTTGATACTTTGTTTGACCTTTGCTTTTGTCTTAACCAAATTGATTACAGTACAGTATTTATACTATTAATCACTAATACAGTTATGGTTAAGTTCAAGATAAGGATCAATTACTGCAATGTTGTTCGCATTAAAACAAACTATTTATGAAAAGATCGGAAAATAAAGCCCTCCAATATGTAGGTTCTATCTTACCTTTGTACCCTCAATATTCTTGGACCTTACTGGGCCTAGATTGCTTTCTGTCCTGAGATCGTTCTTGGGCTTGTCAGTAATGGCATATTCTTCTTTCTGTACGGATTTAATTTTTCTTATTTACAAAGGAATACAAAGGAATACAAAAGACACCAAACAGCAACAGACCGGCTGGTCCCTACGAAACTGTCTGTTTAAGCAGGAAAGTTAAAAGAAGTAAGATCTGTTATTTTTTGTATATTAAAAGACGCAACCTAAAAATTTAAACTTGTGTGTTAAAAGTGAAAACTTGCAAGTGATACAGCTAATACAAATTTTAGGATCACCTGAAGATCAGGGCCCCCAACCTTATTTAGTTAACCTTATAAGGCTAACTAACGAAAATATCACGACTTAACCTAACCAATCGTTAGGTCAACTGTACGCCCTTGACGATTGGTTAGGTTAAGTTGTGATATTTTCGTTAGTTAGCCTTATAAGGCTAACTAAAGAAGGCTGGGGGCCCTGATCTTCAGGTGATCCAAAAAGATTGTGCACACTAGTATTAATTTTAAGAACATATATACATGATATAGGAAATAATATATAAAAATTATAGAAATAAAATTTTCTTGGTTATGTATATAAAAAATTAGGCATTGCAAGTTGTTTATACTTTAATTTTAAGAGGTGAGTAGGCTCTAAACTCGATACAAAGAATGACTTAACTATTATTTGATGATTACGTTTAATGTAGTTCCAGTAATTATTGAGCGTCATCGTGATAGCGAGGAGGAAAAATATCGTCAGAAGCCATGCCTGTTGAAAGAAAGATCATATATACTGTGTATATATATATATATATATATATTATATATATATATATAATAAATCATAGACTGATACTTCTCTTGAACAGATTTCATTAGGCCATATCTAAAAATCATATGGAGGGCCTACACCAAGTATTAAATCAATCCATTTACTGGATCAGAAGATCTTTTGAAGAGATAATAATAATAATTTGAATTTTTTAATTGAATTGAATCACCTTTATTAATAATAAAATAAATACGTTTTTTTTTACAATTTACAATGGCATAAATAATTGTGAAGCTGGACTATTTATTTAATTTAATTTGGCCCTTAAGTTTTAGGCTTTACTGGGCTCTTATTAAAAATAAAATGGATAGTTGTTATTAATTAATAATAAATAAATAAATAATTAAATAAATAAGTATTATTTATAGTTAAAGTATGTATTAATGTTAAATTATCATTATTGATATGTCAAATGCAAGGTCATTATTGAAGGTATTATACCAATACCATACAAACAAATCGATGTTACACCGTACATGAGAGATAAGAACTGAACAATCACGAGTAATGTGTCTTTAATCCCAGATTACACACGAGAAATGAATAAACAATAGTAATGTACATTAATCCTAGACTTTTATAAGCATGCCATTATTAATCGGGATTTCAACTTGGTTTTAAACGAATTTACATTTACATTATTTTTTGTATCAGCATTTAAATCATTCCACAGTTTCAATTCAATGAAAATGGGTAGTTTTTGAGATGAAGCCAATCTAAATTGAGGTATAACATGCTTTGATCTATTTCTGGTCTGATACGAGTGGATTTCTTGATGGGTTACAAAATATCTATTTACCCAGTGGAAGTTAATGATTTTGTTCTTACACTTGTAAATAAAAATAAAATGTTGCAGTTTGATTACATCATTGAGCTTTACTAGGTTTAGCTCTTTAAATAATGCACTTGAGTGATCAAGGAAATCAGCATCAGATAATAACCTTATTGATCTTTTTTGAATGACAAAGATACCGTTTAATGCGTTGTTAACGGAGATTTCCCAAACAAGGGTGCAGTACGTTTAGGGACTACATTGCTAAGTTTAAACATTATAGCAAAGCTCCTTGAAATCTTTTTCGCGATATAATTTACATGATCACTCCATTGCAAATTCTTATCTAACATTACACCAAGAAATTTTGTTACAGTACACTCCTTTACAGCGATTTCATCAACATTAAGTTCATCAAGATATACATTTCTTTTATGAGTGAAAATCATGAAATTTGTTTTACTGGTATTTAGGAAGAGTTTATTGGTGGTCAACCATATCATTATACTGATAAATTCTGAATTAAATATATTCTTAGCTGAATTAACATCTTTGCAAGAAAAAGACACATTTGTATCATCTGCAAACATTATGAAGTTCAGTATATCAGATGAACGTGAAAGGTCATTTATATACATATAATGAAAATAACAGTGGATCCAGAACTGAGCCCTGTGGCACACCATGTTTGATAAGCGCTTTAGTTGAGTAAACCTTATTTACTGATACAAAATGGTATCTCTTGGACAAATAACTTTTAAACCAATCACTGATTACTCCTCTAAAGCCGTAACAATGTAATTTATTAAGTAGGATATGATGATCTATTACATCAAACGCCTTACTCAAATCCATAAATATTTATATCATTATTTCTTTGTTCTCTTTAGCTATATTTGCATTTTCCATAAAATTTAAAATAGCCATTTCCGTTGTTTTATTATTACGGAAGCCATATTGATTTGGAGATAATAAATTGTAGGATTCTAAATATCGCTGCATTCTACTTTTTACAATTTTTTCAAAACTTTGCTGAATAATTCTAATATGATACAAATAATAAAGTTACCTGAATAAAGTTGCTTTTGAGTTCTAAATTAGTTAATAATTAATAATAATTAATAATTAACTTCATATTTTTAATAGAGAGCTACTATATTACCTGCTTTTCATCAATAAAGGCAGCTATAACTATTATGAGGGTGATGTGGAGGGAAAAACATGCTACTCACTTAAATTCTTTTAGAGGAAAGACTAAATCGGACCAAAACGTTCACCGTCACCAGATCAGTTGGTAACACCGTTCCCCTTTAACAAAAGTGAAGACACTGAAGTTGAGGATTCGAACCCAGATGATATTGACAATAATAATACAGCGATTAAAGCAATGGGGCCCTCTGAACGCTGAGACAGTTTCGAACCCCCTGACTGGTTATACTCGGTCGGGAGTCGCCCCCCCCCACCCCCCCCCCCTCAATATCTTCACTTCACTTCGATAATGTAATGTATTGATTTTTAATATCAAATTTAATACTGTTTTCAATGAAACAAATCTCAAACCGTAACTGTTACCGTATCGGGGAGAGAGTCACAGTCACCAGTCACAAAAGCGGATTTTGGAGGCTGTAGGTCTAAGTCTAAGAGAATCTCAAATGCCCTTCCCCGCGCCCTTAGACAGTTACGGGATATTTAATGAGTGTATTTGTCTGGGGTAAAAATTAGTTATTAAAATTTAGTTCAAATGACGCCATAAACAAATAAACGAGATTACATTCGACTCCTGTAAATAGCTAAAGATCTTTACATCCATTATGCTCTATGCAACATATGGCTTTTTCTTTGTCCAGCCTTTGATTGGAACATATATATATATATATATATATATATATATACAGGGTGTTCAAAAAGTCGCACTACACTTGCAAAATTTATTTATTATACAAATGCTTAATAAATACATTTTCTAAGTTTAGTGCGACTTTTTGAACACCCTCTGTGTGTATATATATATATATATATATATATATGTGTGTGTGTGTATGTATATACGGTGACCAAAAGTAGGTGGACAGTAGGTTGAATACGGTTTGTGTTATATTATATTATAACTATGGTGTTCATTATAACTATGGTGTTTGTGTTATATTATATTAAATATTATAACTAAATTTATTTAAATTTTATTTTGTATTATAGTATACAAAAAAATTAAATATGTATTCTCAAAATAAACGTTATCATTTACTGTCCACCTACATTTGGTTCACCCTATATATATATATATATATATATATATATATATATATATATATATATATATATATATATATATATATATATATATATTAGCTTACCTTTCCCTTCAGATTTGGTCTATTAAATAGTGGGTTTGCAGACATATCCTTATTTGTGTCGTAAAACTCTTCAAAAAAAAATGCTGCAACATATAGGAACAAAGCAACAATAACATACAGTGTGTATGTATATATATAATTTAGTGATGGACCGGGTATCCGCATCCGCACTTCTGACTGCGGATGTTATGCGGATATTACCTCTAATAAATTATGCAATTTACTGTACAATTAAATTAGCTTATAAAGTAGCTTATAAGGCCCAGTCATGCACATTTCATGTAAAGTATTAATTATTAATGAACAAACAAATATATAAACCTCAAAATATAAATACGTGGTAACGCAGAAAATTGAATGAAACTTGTTTCATTGCATTTTCTGTGGCTGAAACTCTTGAGAAAGTTATTATTTTTATCATAATGAAAACATTTATATTTTTAATTCTTATGCATTGCCTGCCATAATAGTAATGTCACGAAATTTGAAAAATTATGTCATATATTCATAATTCTATATTATATTAATAGATTAACTAAATATCCGCATCCGCAGATGTTGAAAAACTGACATCCGGTCCACCACTATATATATATATATATATATATATATATATATATATATATATATATATATATATATATATACAGGGTGGGCGGAAAGTAGCTCCCTATTTTGGATTGGTAAAAAATACATATATTATCCATTTATTTCAGAAGAAATAATATGAAAAGGTAGGCATACATGGTAGGTTTTCTCTAAAATTCAATGTGGGCTCCAACTCTTTCCACCAGCTTCTGGAGCCGCCCAGGAATGGCGTCCACTGACTTTAGCAGGAACTCCGGCGGGATGGAGGACATGACTTCCCGAATTCGGTCCTCCAGTTCTTCCAATGTCCTCGGTTTGGTGCGGTAGACTTCTTCCTTTACCCACCCCCAAAGAAAGAAGTCGCACGGTCTGATATTTATGCAAGATGGCGCCCCTCCGCACTTCGCTCTTGTTGTCCGTGAGTGGCTGGATGCCCACTTCCCTGGGCGTTGGATGGGTCGTCGTGGTCCACATCAATGGCCAGCCAGGAGCCCCGACTTGACACCGTGCGACTTCTTTCTTTGGGGTGGGTAAAGGAAGAAGTCTACCGCACCAAACCGAGGACATTGGAAGAACTGGAGGACCGAATTCGGGAAGTCATGTCCTCCATCCCGCCGGAGTTCCTGCTAAAGTCAGTGGACGCCATTCCTGGGCGGCTCCAGAAGCTGGTGGAAAGAGTTGGAACCCACATTGAATTTTAGAGAAAACCTACCATGTATGCCTACCTTTTCATATTATTTCTTCTGAAATAAATGGATAATATACGTATTTTTTTACCAATCCAAAATAGGGAGCTGCTTTCCGCCCACCCTGTACATATATAATAAATAAAACCACGAAGGAAAGGAAACACAAAATGGTGCTCAAGCGCTTTCGTCTAATGACATCCTCAGGATGACATCCTCAGGATGACACTCCTCAGTGTTCCTGAGGATGTCATTAGACGAAAGCGCTTGAGCACCATTTTGTGTTTCCTTTCCTTCGTGGTTTTATTTATCATAAATATTTTTCACGTGTTACTTTCGTGAAATAATTTTCATATATATATATATATATATATACAGTGTGTGTATATATGTGTGTATATATATATATATACACTGTGTATATATATGTGTATATATACACACACTGTGTGTGTGTGTGTATATATATATACACATATATATACACTGTGTGTGTGTATATATATATATATATATATGTACAGTGTGTATATATATATATGTATATATATTATAATGTAATGAACTGGAACACAAGAACTTGATACGATTGTTTCAAAAAAATGTAGGGATTTTCACTCAAGGCTAATATATAGTTCTTATTCAGAAAGAGCTTATCATTTTTGTTCCAAGGCACTGTTAGCATAAAAGTATATGTACACAGGGAAAGAAATTCGCAGAATTTTTTTTTTAATTTAAAAAACTTCATAAAATTTTTGCTAATTAGTAATTTTTGCTCGGGACATGGATTTTATTTTATCTTTTTTATTTTTATACATTTGACGATTCCCCCCCCCCCCCAACTCTACATTTACAGTTTCGGTAAAAAGTTCGCCTACGAACCAAAAACTTCTAAAAAGAAATTACTAACTGGTAAAATATTGTTTTTCTTGGAATATATTTTTTTATTTTTGGCGACACCAATAAAACTTCAAAGCGAAACACAATCATTACCAATTAGCAATTTTTTATGCTTTTTACGACCTTTGTAGGCGAACATTTTTCGGAAACTGTACAGTCGATTTTAAAGAAGCACTGCCATTAAACACCACTATATTCCATCATTGAGAAACATGGAGTTTCTCCACATAACGTTTTTAACCAACTGTTCTTTATGCGCACAAACTTAGTTTACTCTTTTAAAAAGAGATGTTCATCTTGCCTTAACATCTCTCCCTCCCCCCCCCCCCCCACTGCCAAGTTATATTTGCATTCCTTTATATATGTATTCGTACAATATCTCTTCTTGCTCACAGAGTTTAGAATGCTTTGAGGGAGAAGCAAATACTGTTTAAACAATACGTAAATTTATGGACACAGCTTTTGTTCATTGTATTACGAAACTGTAATGCAAACTAATTAAGCATATAGAAGAATTGTTTTTATTCCTCTATTATTATTATCATTATTATTATTATTATTATTATTATTATTGTTATTATTATTATATGTAAATACGAGGGTAATTCAATAAGTATCCGCACTTTTTATTTTCAGTTTTATTTTCACATCACCATGATCTTATTTGTCCGAACGTATAATGAGCAAGCAGAGTTAGGGCACGTTACTTTCTATAAGTAACGGCGTTACCGCTACCGTTACATTGATAAAAAAGTAACGTCGTTACCGCTTCAGTTACTTCTATGAAAAAGTAACGCGTTACCGTTACCGCTACCGTTACTTTTAAGAAACGACTAAAGAGTAAAAAACCTTAATAATACCAGATTACACTCTATATGACAAAAAAAAAAAAATGGCCTGTCCCAAAAAAACTAATCTTGCAGATTTTTTAGGAGTGTGTTGTTCGATCTCAGGAACAGTAGTTTTTCAAAACTGGCATCTGATAGTCCTCCTCGTTTGGAGGAGCTAACAGCTAATTAACAGCTTATTAACAGTTAATAAATGAGACTAGTCAAATGACCAGTTTGAAAGTAACGAGTAACGATTGAAATCGCTCAAAAGTAGTGCTGTTACCATTTTCGTTACATCTCGAAAGTAACGGCGTTACCGCTACAGCTACTAAAAAGTAACGCCGTTACTCCTAACACTGTGAGCAAGTGAGTGCGTCTACATGTATGTATGATATATGTGTGTATGTATGGAGATAGGTATGCATTTGTGTGTGTGTGTGTGTGTGTGTCTCTCTCTCTCTCTCTCTCTCTCTCTCTCTCTCTCTCTCTCTCTCTATATATATATATATATATATATATATATATATACTGTGTGTATATATATTATATGTGTGTGTGGTGTGTGTGTCTATATACAGGGTATCCCAGAAGTCTGGACTCATAGGGAAAATAGACATTATATTTTTAAAGTGAAACAAACACATTTCTAATGTCAGTTTTACATATTTCAGGAAAGAAAATACCCCGATGGCTCAGTATACCAATCAAGAGAAGGTGGAGCTGGTATTGCTACATGTTTCCGGAAAAAGTTAGAGGGAGGCATGTCAGTTATTTCACGACCATGCCTCCCTCTGGCTTTTTCCGGAAACATGTAGCAATACCAGTTCCACCTTCTCTTGATTGGTATACTGAGCCATCAGGGTATTTTCTTCCCTGAAATAAGTAAAACTGACATTAGAAATGTGTTTGTTTCACTTTAAAAATATAATGTCTATTTTCCCTATGAGTCCAGACTTTTGGGACACCCTGTGTATATATGTATGTACGTATGCTCCACGTGACAATTGATGAACTCATCAACTCTCGAATAAAAAATATAATAAAATGTAATATTATTATCATGTTGCTGTTAATATTGTTTCATACTGTTTCTTTTCTGAAATAGTAAAGTTTTTTGACTATTACCGCTGAAAATCTACGTATCATTTATGTTCATAAACTTACAGTGACTGTGCATGCAACTGGTGGTAGTATCTGAACGTTATTTAACGAGATGAGAAGTGGCAACCCCTATTAGTATCCCCTCCCCCTATTTCCGCTCTAACCCCACCATCTATTTACACTACGAATCTTCCGTTAATGAAAATGAATGAAAATGAAAATGAAAACCTTTATTCATAGTCCATATGACAAATATTAATAATACAATTACAGTTCACGTACTAAGGATAGAAATATATACAATTAATGAGAAAAATACAGTAATGTCGGAGTTAAGTGGAGCTATAGACAGACGTTTTCATATACCATGAATTCCATAGCTTGGAAGACATACGGCAGGACTAATGACGTATTGCAGGTATGGGCCATATTTGCAATACTTCATTAGTGGTTATGGAAATGCATGTCAGTAGTTTGTGTAATCACTGGTGGTAATTAAGAAAAGAATAATTAGAAAAATCTATAATTTTAATAAACATAATGAAAATACAGACAAAATGTTCACAAGTTCAAAATTCTCAAACTAGTGAGAAATCTACAAACTAAATATTGCTTCATATACTGTATGTAACAAATCGACGCTTGATCTGGCTTGAGCGCTATGCCAGTTTCTGGCTCTCATTAATTACGATAAACTTTAGTTCTGTTACAGATGGTATACTTTACGTGTAATAATAATATATATATATATATATATATATATATATAAAATATACAATCAAAGAACCACAGGGAAAAGGAAAAGCAAACACTAAGTCCGAGCCCTTTTGTGATATATTCACATCTTCAGGGACAAGAAAGAAATAGAAATATTTCTTTCTTGTCCCTGAAGATGTGAATATATCACGAAAGCGCTCGGACTTAGTGTTTCCTTTTCCCTGTAGTTCTTTGCTTATTTAAAATATCACGTGTTTGCCTTGTGATTTCTTTGCATATATATATATATATATATATATATATATGGGATGAATTTCACAATTAAACATGTGAAATGAATGAATGATGTAAACCCACAAGTGTCGGGGATCGGCTTGAGCGCCATCCATTTTCAGTGTTAGTCGCTTCGGCAGGTGAGTTGTTACACACCCTCGGCGGATGCCGACTTCCATAGCCACCGACCTGTGCTGACTTCAATGGCCACCGACCTGACGAGGTGTACTTCTGAATGCACGCAAGCAAGGCCTTGGAATCATTTTTCTTTTTCCTTGTGGGTTTATATATATACAGGGCGTCCCAAAAAAATGTAGACACACTTTAAATACTTATAAAGGCAGTGTTTATTAAAATACATTTCATTTTCAAAATGTAATAGAATCTACAGACATTATTTAATAGTTTTGTCAACGCCTGTTTTCAAACTGACGCCCGTTCTGGTCCAGGCACTGCTGATAACGCGAAGCAATGGAATCGCAAACATCACGAAACATTTCGTTTGGTATTTGTGTGCATTCTCGTTCAATGGCTGCTCTCAATTCAGCGACTGTTGCAGGTTTTATAGCGTAGACTTTGTCTTTTAAGTATCCCCATAAAAAAAACTCTAGTGGTGTGAGGTCTGGTGAACGCGGAGGGTATTCTACGAAACCCCTTCGTCCAATCCACATCCACATCGTGCTAAGTACCACTCGCAATACTCCACTCTTCGGTCCGGATCATCATCTTCATTAATAGCATGGACTAATCTTGGAATGTAACTTTTCCATTGACAGCGCTTCAAAATGCGTTGGACAGACGATTCTGAAATTCCTACCTCACGACTCGCTTGCCGCACAGATTTTCTTGGACTTTGGTGATACGTTTCCAGTACTCTTTCTTGCTTTGTGGGGCTTGTCGATGTCCGTGGTCTTCCGGAACGCTTCTTGTGGACATTCTGAACAGTTCCATCGGCTTCAAACTTATCTCTAATTCGAGTGATGGTAAGTCGCGTTGGTGGATCTGTTTGAAACTCCCTCCTAAACTGTCTTTGCACTTCAACTGCGTTTTCACACTTCCAGTAGCATTTTAGAATGAATTTCCTTTGTTCAAAGCTTAGTCTGACTGCCATTATTAATTCTAATGGGTTTAACTTGGAAAGAAAGAAACATCAATTGAGCTATCAGCTGTTAAAGTGTGTATACATTTTTTGGGGACGCCCTGTGTATATATATATATATATATTATATATATATATATATATATATACACCTGGAAGCTGCATGTAACCACAATTTAACAGTAAACCGCTACAATTCCATCATTAATATAAATTATTACGACAACAATCCAATCAAACAATGTTTCAATTGTATTGAAAGAAAAGCGAAATGCAAAAATAATTATTAATTATTATTAATTATTTTCAGTTATTAAAATCAATACAAAATTTTGCATCGTTCATCGTCTATGCAAATATTGGATTCGGAGCGCAGTTTGTCATTACAAAACTCTTGATTCCGTCAGTGAATGAAATAATTTTATTATATGTGGTTTTAGTGTATACAAAATTAGTTATTATGTTCCTGTATAACTCCTGTACACACACACACACACACACACACACACACGTGCGCATCTCCCAATAAGCGAGATATCGACCTTTTTAACCCTTTAACGCCGGAATTGTTTGTAGTGTTAAGTTATGAATGGGTGTATTTGAGAGGTTAACAATAGGTAGCAGTCGTCCTTTTAGGGTTAAATCCATATATTTAAAAACTTAATTAACAAAATTTTATTTAATCTAAACTAACCTTAGTGTCATTGAACTGAGAGGAGTGTGATAAGTGTTTCGAACGCAAATGAGGGCTCGAAGTGTGTTTTCTGTTAAGTCATGGTTACTTAACTTACCGTAACCTAACCTAATCAGGCCCAACATATCTCTTTTCCGACAGTAAAAATGTTCCGAGTAGGTTTTTTAATATAAACGTTTGGATCACCTGAAGATCAGGGCCCCCAGCCTTCTTTACAGTAGTTAGCTTTAAAGGCTAACTAACGAAAATATCACGACCTAACCTAACCAATCGTCAAGGGCGTACAGTTGACCTAACGACTGGTTAGGTTAAGTCGTGATATTTTCGTTAGTTAGCCTTATAAGGCTAACTAAAGAAGGCTGGGGGCCCTGAACTTCAGGTGATCCAAACTTTTTAGTGTTCCGAGGCACCAAATGTGATATCTCACAAAAAAAAAATTACTCCACTATACATATATCTGAATTATCACACACTCGACCTCATTTATGCACACACACACACACACACACACACACACAGTTATGGATATCGTATACAACTGCAGTAGTTTAGAATTTTGAGGTGTGATGGCAACATTTCAACCTAAACTTAATAACTTAATTGACTTAACCTAACCTAACCTAACCTAACCTGACAACCTAACCTAACCTTGTTTTCACGATATTTAATCATTTTCAATAAAAAATAAGCCTGAAACTATGGCAACAGAGGTAATGTCGCTACACGCACGTTCGTGTCGCGATGAGTTTTATGTGTATCCCAAAAATTGTTGCGGGTTTGTAAGGTAGCCAAGAATACACTCACAATAAACAAATTAATAAGAGTCATTGTTTGTATTTAAAAACTCGAAAAATAAGAAAAGTTTACATACAATGCTTTAAATATAAAATCTAACCGGGTACCAGTTCTTATATACCCGTACACATCCACTTATGGGTAACTCAAAGTGAATATTCTTCTCCGGAGTCACAGTTTACCCACCCAGCAAAGGTCATGTAACGGAGGGGACCTACAGCTTTACGTGGGATTCGAACTATCTATGGGGTCGCCACATTCGGGATTACATCTAATCGATTTGACATTTGGTCGACAAGTATATTCTGGGTTATATTAAGTTAGGTTAGATTAGATTGTTAGGTTGTTTGTTTTTAGAGTGTCGGTGTTTTGTCTTGTCGACCAGATGGGTGTGTATATATATATATATATATGGCGTCCCTCTACTAGTCCTATTTTGACAAACCTTTTGTGGGAATAAAAATCTTAATTTCCATTTTGTCTGATTTCATTATGATTGGATCTGACGATGACTAACAGTGTTTCAGGTTGAAACGTTACATTATATTTTCCATTGATTAATACTAAATTCTAATGACGGTATACTTTACAATCAATATAATAGTTCATTGGCTTCAAAATTTTAAAGTCTTCTTTTAATTAAAGTAAATTGATGTAGTGAATAGGTTTTATTATTTACTTTCTCTCATTATTTACGCTTCTTTCTACTTTACTATATCTCTACTTATTCTCGATCGGCTCTTTCTTTCATTTATCACATTGTTTCTCTACACTCTTTTTGCCGTATCGTATAAATATCATGGTAGCGACGCCGAGTTCTGACTCTAAAACCGTTATAATGCAAAGGGGGAAGGGGGAGGTATTTTAATACTCTTTATTAACACTTATTACGTTTTATTAATTTCGAAAATGGTTTAGTTAATTAGGGGTATGCGAGTATGAAATTTCTATATAATAATTTAGGTCGGAGAGGAACACAAAACAATTTGACTTTAAGATCACATGGCTCTAAATCTTACGCGTATCGCGTCCGCCTCAAGACTGACTTCCTCATGGGTTGATGATGGGTATACAGTCTGCTCCTTTGGGTCCCTGTTTAGGACTACCAACTGTACCCATTTTAAACAATTTAAAACTAACAAACATGCTTTATCGTAATCATCACAATTTTTAGTAAATTTATATTAAACATTATAATAATTAATCAAACAGAAATCAATATTTTTAATTAAGCATTACTACATTGATGATGAAACGTATGGCGTTGTTAAGTGTTGTTAAATGTTGTTAAGTGCCGTTTTCTCATTGTATCAGTTGCTGGGAGACACCACTCGGACCGAGCCTCCAAAAGTGTTAACGCAAAGGTGTAATGCAAATTAAATTGGGAAGACTTTTGTATAGACAGGCGTCAAATATATCCATGTAGGTAAAATATGTAACTAAAGGCGAAGAAGTGTGTTGCACACACACACACACAACACACACCACACACACACACACCATCGTTCTGAATTGAACGAGCTTGTACGAAAAAAAAGCAAATATTTGTGCCTGTTTTGTGTGGCAATTACCAAAGCAGCGAATAAACAAAAAAAAATGCACAAATTAAATAAGCAAAACAACAAATATATTTCTAGATATTAAAACTCTCTCTCTCTCTCTCTCTCTCTCTCTCTCTCTCTCTCTCTCTCTCTCTCAAGGGCTTTATTTACTTTAGATAGAAAATTTACAGATATTACGTCTCAATCAGTTGAGGAAATAATTTTTAATTAATATAATATAAATGTACCATTAAGTGTGTTATTGGAGGTTGTGTATATAAAAGTAAGCTAAGAATGTGTGTGTGTGTGTGTAGGCAACTGAGCATGAATGAGGTCGAGTGTGTGATAATTGGCTGATATAGTGGGGTAATTTTTTGCGAGGTAATGCTTTTGGTACCTAAGAAAATTAAAAAATTATATATATAAAAATATAGAAATACCTGTTTGTGGGAAAAAGATACATTAGGCCTGGTCAGGTTAGGTTAGATTTTTTTTTATGCAGGAAGGAGCCAAGAGCGAACGCCAGCAAAAACGCCATTCTCATAGAAGAAGAAGAGAGTCAATATCAAGGTTAGGTTAAATTAGCGAGTACCTCACTACCTAATGACTTAACAGAAAACAAACACACTTCGAGCCTTCAACTGCGGGTTTCACATTCAATACCAGACCCTATTCTTTAGATATCCCCCATAAGTAGAAATCACAATGACAGGTCACTTGATAGAGGAGATCATGCGAAACCAAAGTTGTGGAGGTTGGAGTACCTGTTAGACAGGACTCTTGGCTAGAAATTTCATTCAAAAAGTCTAAAACGACATTTTCTGGATGTATTTCACCGTCCTATTAAACTCAAACTCTGTTCATATCAGAATCGTGGTCCATAAGAAACGAGATGAACTGCTCTTGGGGGATGAGAGGGTGATGAACATCATTATGAGTATGGTCCACCGTTGTGTCAGTGGTCACTAGTTAATACACAAATTAAAAGGGTGAAAAATTAGTTAAAGGGGATTAAAATAGAGGGTTTACATAAAGGAGGTTAAGTGGTCATATACAGGGTATCTCATAAGTCTGGTCTTATAGGAAAATTTAATTTAAAATAAAATTTTCCTATGAAATCGAACTTATGGGACACCTTGTGTAGTGAGAGACGAAACTAAAGTATAAATGAATTAAAATGTAAATTGTTAAAGGTTAACTTCTCGGTCATACGGATTTAAATGCTACGATAAATTACACCAGTATTGGGACCTTTTCCAGTTTGTGTACCGTTTTTCATATAATTTATTTTTGCTTCTTTTCAGATCAAAAATGAGTTATCAAAAATGAGTTCTTGATAACCTAACCTAACCTAACCTAACCTAACCTAACCCACATTATAACTTTCGTCACTTGGGCACAGGATGTTTACTATGCTGTATGTAATGTACTGTAGAAAACGGTACATAAACTGGAAAAAGTCCCAGTATTGTAATGCAAGATGATCGAATGTGTATACGATAAACTCAAATTTACGTTTGGAATAGATGGAAATGTGGTAAACACATTCAGAATAATGTGTCAATTTTGATTACTTTTGTGTTACCCTTTCAGTACTGATTCTCTGACAAAAGAAATTGTAGAAAAAACGTTAATTTCAACGTAATTAATTGTTCTTGATTCTCTGAATATATATACACAGGGTGTCCACAAATTATCTTTACAAATTCATTTTAAATTAAATTGAATTTGAAACTAATTTATGGACACTGTATATATATATATATATATATATATATATATATATATATATATATATGTATGTGTGTGTGTGTGTGTGTGTGTGTGTGTGCATATATATACCGTAGTGCTAAGTAACGAAGTAGATGAATTAAAGTTGAAGTTATTTGATGGACCAACAACTGCAGAAGTATTAGATGAGCTTCTGTGCTCATGCCGTGGACGCAGACAATGTAGTAACTTAGTAAGAACTGCATTTGTGCAACGAATGATATGGCATACACAGAGGAATGAGTCTGCAAGGATATTGAGGACTGCATGAATGAACAAACCCATCACAAACCACCGCTGGATGAGCAAGATGAATAACCATATTATAGCATTGTGCATTAATAATTTATTAGTGTGTTTCATACATGCTGTTACAACGTGAGTTATTCCCCAGTATTGGGTAGACTGCTAATGACGCATTGAATTGATATTGCGGGAGTCACCGAATACAGTATGCACTGACTTGCATGCAGTTTTGTAATTGAAAAACAAGAAACGTTTAGTGGAAAGATTCCAATTTTAAGTAATGATTTCTGTTTTAAAGTTATTTAGTAATTTGCTTCATAAGGATAAAAATTGTTAAAATTTAGTTGGTTTAATTGATTTTAGTTAATTTAGTTGATTTTGTGTTATGTACATCGATATACGTACAGTAACTTAATTTTTGTTTTACAAAATTGACGTTCTTCAAATCTCAATATCGGTCCTTTCACACAGTTAACAATTCAAACTTTATTTTCAAGTGCAACATCATTATATATGTATTGTAATCATGCCAACATTTGCCTTTTTTCATAACTGAACGATAAACCTTTCTGCTGGCATGCGAACAGAGGTCTCCATTATTAACTCATGTAGGCACAGTACTTTGTATGGTGATTCAATATTTTAATATGGCATTCATTTTGTTCAACATAGTGTATTAATGCTTGGAGTATCAAAATACCTGAATTATTGTGCTCGAAATCAGTTTTGTGAAACACCTGTATTTTAGGTGATATTTTTTGGGTCTTACAATAGCGTTTTTAGGCAAAAAATAAAATATATCATGTAAAAGAACGTTTTTATAGAAAAATTGATATAGTGTAGCACTAGAGCTTTCAGAAAATGTATAACTTAATGAGAAATAAACCTTGTCTTCAGCGTTCATTGTGTCTTCAAAGATTTCAGTTATAAATGCATGAATTGAAAACATGAATACACGAGTACCTGTACATAGCTGAAGTTAATGACTGATTTTACTATCTTAACACACTCAGAATGGAGGACAACATGCCAAACTTATATGTCCAGATGGTGCAGATCATTTTAGGACATGTCGTACATTTCTGTACGAGGGGGGGTATTAAACTCAAAAAATATGGCCTGTTATCAGGGTTGGCCGCTCGCCTAATAGTCTTCATAGTCTTACCATAAAAGTTCATTTCATTCAAAAACGTTCATATAAAAAGTGACTCTCTGCGCCCTCCCATGTGAGCGTTACAAATTACAATTCCATTCGAGTGTTAATTATTTATGAGGTCGGGGCGGATTGATGCACATTTGGAATGGCTGGTATTTCGGATTAGGGCCAGGATTTGTTACATATTTTACTTCTTAAGGTTGTAATAACGTACAAACTAGAGGAATGGCTGGTATTTCGGATTAGGGCCAGGATTTGTTACATATTTTACTTCTTAAGGTTGTAATAACGTACAGACTAGAGGAATGGCTGGTATTTCGGATTAGGGCCAGGATTTGTTACATATTTTACTTCTTAAGGTTGTAATAACGTACAAACTAGAGGAATGGCTGGTATTTCGGATTAGGGCCAGGATTTGTTACATATTTTACTTCTTAAGGTTGTAATAACGTACAGACTAGAGGAATGGCTGGTATTTCGGATTAGGGCCAGGATTTGTTACATATTTTACTTCTTAAGGTTGTAATAACGTACAGACTAGAGGAATGGCTGGTATTTCGGATTAGGGCCAGGATTTGTTACATATTTTACTTCTTAAGGTTGTAATAACGTACAGACTAGAGGAATGGCTGGTATTTCGGATTAGGGCCAGGATTTGTTACATATTTTACTTCTTAAGGTTGTAATAACGTACAAACTAGAGGAACAAAGAACAATATAACTTTTCATTATTTCTCGAGAAATAAAGAGTCGAGTAGATTATGGTAATTGCAAATAGTAAGCGTAAGTTGTAGATTATCGTATATTCATTTTAGTACGATAGCTGATGAATGAGATGAGGAGACTTGGTGATTATATTAGACCAGTGGCTCCCATCCTTTCTTAGGCCAACGCCCCATTGTGTTCATTAATATTTGCTGGTGCCCCCTCATAAAGATAATAATATAACAGGATAAGTGATAAATGATTTATTAATAGACGGTAGCAGTTTCACAGTTTCCTAGCGTCCCCCTAAGATTCTCAAACGCCCACTGCGGGGCGGTGGCACCCACGTTGGGAACCACTGTGTTAGACTATGGTTACTTGCCGGGTTTGTTGGCCAATCATGAGATGACACGCTTTAAATCAGGCATCCAATCACCACACGGTATTTCCCATCAGGTCATCAGAAGCAGCATCCCAGAGGCTTAGTTTTAGTTCGTTATTGGTTCATTCAGGGGTACTCTAAGGATCACGCTTTAATTTTTACGTCTAAAGTTGGTTTTTAATATGACTGCGATTTATTTTAATTCAGTTTTAAACGATTTCGTTTTCGTTCGATTTTCGTTCGATTTTCGTCGACAAGTTATAATGTTATGTTATAACTTATAATGTTTCAGACCAACAAAGAACCTAGGAGGCACTCATTGCTAGTCTATCTAACTGTGTTTGTAATTGTGTATTGCACATGTCCTCCGTAGTGGCGGAGGGGACCTACAATTTTACGTGGGTTCAGAACCACAAAAGCCTTAATTTTACTATCTTAAATTATATCCAATCTCTCAACATATGCGTTTAATCGATTTTTAAACATGTTTATAGACGTGCTACTAATTACTTCTACTGGCAAACTATTCTAGATATTTACTATTCTATGCGTAAAAAAGATTTTGGCAACTGCTGTCTCGAACCTTCTACTTGTCAGTTTACACCCGTTATTTCTAGTTCTATTATATTGTGATACTTCGAAAAAGTTATCTCTATTTACGTTATCGAATCCATTCATAATTTTAAAAGCCTGGATTAGATCACCCCTTAGCCTCCTAGTCTCGAGTGTAGTCAAATTTCACTCCTTATGCCTATCCTCGTACGACTTTGACCTAAGCGACGGAATCATCTTAGTTGCTCGTCTTTGAACTCTTTCGATTTTGTTTATATCTTTGCGCATATGCGGATTCCAAAATTGGATCGCGTACTCCAAATGGGGTCTAACTAATGATTTATGAAGAGGAACAATAATATCGCGCGCTTTGTACTCAACATTCCTAGCTATAAAACCAAGCACTTTGTTCGCTTTATTGACCGCTGCTGTACTTTGTTTCGCCACTTTTAAATCACCAGTGACGATAACTCCCAAATCTTTTTCCTGTTCTACGCTTGCCAACTCCTTCCCTGACATACTATACACAAAATTACTGTTACACAAACCTATATGTAAAATTTTGCACTTATCGATGTTAAATCTTATTTGCCATGTGACTGACCAATCTACGATTTTATTCAGATCTTCCTGGATTTTACCTCTATCTTCATCATTAATCGCCCTACCACCCAACTTCGTGTCATCCGCAAACTTTGAAACTGTACTGACTAGGCCGACATCTAAATAGTTAATATATTTAAGAAAAAGCAAGGGGCCCAATACAGAACCCTGAGGAACGCCGCTCGCTACATTAGCCCAAGACGACTCCGCTCTATCAACGACCACCCTCTGTTTCCTACCTCGCAACCACTCTTCTATCCAATTTATTACTACACCCCTGATTCCATGAGCCTTACATTTTTCAATGAGTCTTTTGTGCGGTACGGTATTAAACGCTTTTTGAAAATCTAAATACACTACATCTACCGCCTGATAATTATATTATCGTAAACTTCAACCACGCTTTGGAAAATTCTAAAAGATTAGTTAAGCAAGATTTGTTTTGCCTAAAACCGTGCTGCGCATTTCTAATCAAGTTATGCAGTTGTAAGTATTCGACTATACGATCCCTAATTATTGATTCCAGTAGCTTACCTACAACAGACGTTAAACTGATTGGCCTATAATTTCCCGCCGTTCTTAAAAAATAGGTGTTACATTTGCTAACTTGAAATTATCTAGTACGCACTCCTCAGAAATAGACGCATTAAAAATGTTTGTTAGCGGCACAACAATGCTTTCTTTTAATGCTTTTAGTTGTATGGGATATATGGAATCCGGCTCCGACGATTTACGCATTTTCATTTTATCAATATAGAGCATTACTTCCCTTTCACTATCCACAATATTATCTAAGGTATTACCATTATCAAAAGGTATTATGTCTATGACTGTAGAGATATTCGTTACATCTTTTATTGTAAAAACTGACGTAAAAAATTCGTTTAGCAGGGTAGCCATTTGCTTGTTTTCAGAAACTAGCTCTCCGTCAGGATTTTTCAACGGCCCCAAGACACTCTTTATTGGATTCCTACTATTGACGTATTGAAAAAATCGCTTGGGGTTTTCTTTGCCGTCGCGAGCTATGGAAATTTCAAAATCGCGCTTGGACTTTTTTATAACGCTTTTCGCTTCACTCCTTAGAGATGTAATTGTTTCGTAACCACAAATTGTCTTTATCGTACTTTTGTAGCCTATAAGCCCTATCTCTACTCTTTATAATATCCCTTACTCTAGAAGTAAACCACAAGGGCCTGTTATTTACTTTCGCACGCTTAATCTTGTACACAGGGCCGTAACTAGGGTTTAGAAATTAGTGAGGTCCAGATTTTTTTCGAGCGCGGCGGGACGAGCAAAATTCAGACCAAAATGACATCTACAAACACAACCCAAGCTATACACTAAACACAAAACACAAAACGCTCGACGCTCCCTCTTTTCAAAAGAAAAGCGGTAATATGCGTTTCATACACGGAGAACGGTTCAGTCTCTTTTTTTTTTTTTTTAGGAAATAATTACCAAGGTCCGGACCTCGGTGACCTCATAGGTAGTTACGGCCATGCTTGTACAGTACACATTCCTCATTTATAGTTCTAAATACTGTTTCAAACGATTCCCACATTATTTTTGCGTTGGAGGTCCCCAATGCGTTTTCCCAATTGACGTGTGACAATTTATTTCTAAATTTACAAAAGTCTGCGTGCTGGAAGTTAGTAATTTTAGTCGAGTTAGCTGGTTTCGAGTGACTTACTGAGAGGACAAACTCTACCATATTGTGATCGCTATTGCTTAAGGTTCTATTACTTGAAGATCAGTGATTAGCCTATCATCCTAGTTATTACTAAATCTAAAATACTGTCGAAGTGTCGACTTAATAGTCGATGTGGACGGCCGCCCTGAACGTTCTGCGTCGGTGTCACTTTTTCGGCCATTTTCGGACATTTCTATCCATTAGTACACGCTCCGGTGTGGCAAAACTTTGTCATCATACTGTACAGATAATCTTCTGTGAATTTCAGCCCTTTTTACGCCCTCAGCCCCCAAAAAACAAACGACAGCACGTTGTTCTTCTTTGGTGGAAGTCGAAAGTGGTGCAGCCATTTTTACAGAGCGATTACAACTGAACAACTGAGTGTCAAGGTCTCAATCCCAAGAAGCAGCGATCTGTACGCTCAGTGACCGCAGCGCCGCCAACGGTCAGTAGTGTAGACAATTCTGGAAAAAAGACAGACAAATTGCGGATACTTTTTGACTTACCTTCGTATATAGGGTGGGCCAAAAGTCAGGAAATATAAGAATTATGCTTTTTTAATGCAAATATACATATATATATTTGTATTGAAAAGCATAGTTCCTATGTTTCCTGAATGTTGGCCCAGCCTGAATATATAGACCCTATATATATATATATATATATATATATATATATATATATATATATATATATATATGTGTGTGTGTGTGTGTGTGTGTACAGCGTAAACAAAGCAAATTGGAAACATTATCAAAAAACTAACAAATACTGATTAAGGTAAGAAAGGTATTTAGCAAGTTCTCGAACTGTTATTGAAAGCGTTCAACTGGTATACGATATATAGCTTACATATAAAAATATACGTTCTATATTTGGCATAATTGTATAATCAATATATTATATATTATAATTCACTTAATTTAGTTACCCACTAAAATTTAATTAATAAATTTTTTTATTCTCGCTATCTTTCTTAATTTGTAATTATACGATCTATTAACGTCCCCATAATATATATATATATATTATATATATATATATATATATATATATATATATATATTATTATACTATAGGTATAACTTTACTAATATTCTTTCATACAATTAATGAGTTATCAAAATTATATAAATTAAGGCCTGAACTAAATTATATGAAACTCAAACGTAAGAAATGGGATTTTTATACCTTTTGTTTCAGAATATTTCGTCTCTCAATCAGATATTTTAAGTAACTAATTTTTTATATTTCAGACGATTATAGCTATATCTATAGCTATAATCTGTTGAAGATTATAGCTATATCTATAGCTATAGTTACGTCAACTTCTACGTTATAGTTATGTCAACATTTATTATGATGTCAAGAGCTCTACCCATAACTACAGACCTAACTTGGCATTCAGTTAACCTAACCAGTTGGTCAAATTTAATGTTTATATATATATATATATTTTTTTTTTGGCATAATAAAAAGAATGTTATTTTTGTATTCAGAGGGTCAAAATGCACTACTGGTGCTATGTTCAAAAGAATCTGGTGGTGGGCTCCAAACGGAAAAGACCCGATGTGGCTATATATCTACGTAAATAAGCAGATAAGTGAATTGTTTATTATATCAACTTATAATTATATCTTTATCAAGGTAGATAAAGAGGTAAACATTTTTACTGAATCGATATCTATAGCTACTTGTACATTTATAGCTATATCTATAAAAGTAGATACATAGATCGACATATGAAAATATTTCCTTTATCAGTATGTAGCTATATTTATATCTATAATTCTAAGTATGGCTGTCTATCTACGTAGACAAAAAGATAGATAAACATTTTCAAATTGTGCTGCACACTAAACACTTCATATTAATTACTCAATTAAGCTTTACATGGATATAGCTTCGAATACGGATCAGAAACTAGCAAATACCTAATTCAGGAGTAGTAGTAGTGTAATAGTTGTAATAGTTGCTGTTGTAAAAATTATATATATATGTGTGTGTGGCTTTAATAATAATTAAATAATGTGTTTATCTATTTTCCAATGTAAAATTAAAAATATTGCGCCTATAATAACGTAATCCAAAACTTTAAAAAAAAATAAAAATAAAAATAAAATTAATTTAACACCGTCTGAAAATTCTAAAATATACAAAAACCTCGTCATCGCTCCACCATAAAACAAAAACAAAATAAACACATAAAAAAGACGAAAATAAAAGACAAAAAAATAATGATCAAAAAAAAAAAAAAAAAAGAGGTCTTCTACGCATGCGCGTTTTCGTAATGGCGGCTTTTCATTTGCTATTTAATGCCAATCTTCGGGACCATATTCACGAGTTGGTTAAAGTTTTTAGAAGGGACAACGTCTGTCTATCAGTTCTTTGGCTCACGACCCCTTTCCTCCTCTCAGCTGATTGTAACAGGTTAGAAATTATACATTATTCCACTCGCACCTTCAGGCAAAAAATTATTTCGGAACTTCAATTCTGCACTGGAACTTATTCAGTATACCGGATTTTTAATGTTTGTACTGCGTATTATAGGTTATTCCGTACCATGTTTAGCACTTTATTTAAAACCACTAAAATAGCGTAACTGATCTTTATACCTAGTGTCACTTATCAAGTGGCCTATTTCTATAACTTGTTGAGCGTTATAGATCAACTAATTTGTCCAATCTTGAGTGCCTTTGAAGTATTCAGTTATTGTATTTGTACTATACTGGAATAGAAAATTCTTTATTAATATTTAAATTTAGAGTATAGTCGTTCGCAAAATTTTTATTAGAAGCTATAATTAATTTCGGATCACCTGAAGATCAGGGCCCCCAGCCTTCTTCAGTTAGCCTTATAAGGCTAACTAACGAAAATACCACGACTTAACCTAACCAATCGTCAAGGGCGTACAGATGACCTAACGATTGGTTAGGTTAACTCGTGACATTTTCGTTAGTTAGCCTAAAGAAGGCTGGGGGCCCTGATCTTCAGGTGATCGTTAATTTCTAATTAATAATCACGTAAATTACATTAATTTAACAGTCACATTAAATCCATTTATTACCCCTGTTTTTAGGCCTAAACTTATAGAGTATACAGGTTTCGTCAACTTAGGTTAGGTTTGATTGAGTTAGGTTAGACTTGGCAAATTTTTTTTTATAATTTCCAGTATAGATCAATTTGTTGTCATGAAAATAACTTACCCGCAAAAATGCCCTTCTTGCACGGAATTGCATGGAATTTTGGCGAAATGAGTAGTTGCTATTATGGAAGAATAAGTGACCAACGCGCTGGAGAGATGTTTAATTTAACCTAATTTACAGCTTAAATTGTAAGTTAGAGTATGTAAGGTTTGGAATTCGGATAAACCTTAAAATAAATGGTCTAGAAACGGGAAAATAATTTGGTTACATCGGCCAAATACATGGTGGTAACTACCTGACAACCAATTCAAATTATCTAACCATGGTACGTTTGCATTAAACCATTAAGCTTGTTTCCAGAAAACTAACTAAGCATAGTTAATAGAATTATCGCATGATTGATGGTTGGTTGGTTGATCCGGTTTACGTCCTCCAACCACGAAGGTTTATTCAGACGGTCAGTAACGTCACCAATCGGGAAAATTAAGTCTTCTTTAAAAGGAGAAGTGGGGTCAAGGTCAAGACAAATACATTACGTGCAGCGGTTTCCTCACTATACCGTTCTCTCCATTTCTCATACTGGCTTTGGACACTCCATGGCTGGGTTTTGCTTGATAGAATTAACCATGGGTTGGTTGGCAAAAAGTTAACCATCTCTTTGGCTGTAACCATGCATTGTTTGCGTTTACAATTATTTTCAAATTAATTTTGCCATTCGTTCATGCATTTATTTTATATTTTTATGTATTGTTTCTACTTTAAATTATAGACCAATCTCACCATGATATATGGTTGCAGTTGCTTTTAAATGTACAGGGTATTCCATAAATCCCTTTACCTCTTAAATTTTTCTTACTAGAAAAGGATGAGAGTAAAGGGGGTTAAAGGGACTTGTGGGACACGTTGTAGATTTGTAAGCGATAAAAATAAATCTCTTTTACACTTAAAGCCTACCAATATTTAGTCGGTCCACGCTCGCATTATAACGTGTAAATAATTTCATACAAACGATTTTGGATAGAAATTTTTAATGCAGCTTCACACATTTGGTTCCACTGGCTTTGGATGTGAAGCTCAAAATTTTGATGGTCGTTATATATGGATCACCTGAAGCTCAGGGCCCCCAGGCTAACTAACGAAAATATCACGACCTAACCTAACCAATTGTCAAGGGCCTACAGTTGACCTAACGATTGGTTAGGTTAGGTCGTGATATTTTCGTTAGTTAGCCTACTAGAGAAGGCTGGGGGCCCTGATCTTCAGATGATCCTTGTATATTTATAAATTTATGGACTGACTGTTTTTTCCTCGATTCCACAAAAGGACAAGAAATTTTGTTCAAGCGTCGTCTGACTAAACATCGGTAGGCTTCGTTACACTCTTTAAAACTAATGAGTTATTTTAATCCAATTTTGTGTCAGATAAGCTCCGACTCATTCATTAGTTAAGATTATTACATTAGCGGAAATTTTTGGACTACCCTCCTCATACTCAGAACTACTCGTGACGTAATTTCTATTACAGAAAGGGTCTTAGCTTATTTGACAGAAAATTAGATTAAGATAACTCAATAATATTTAGAGTATAAATATATGAAGTTCCGTAGGTGTGAAATATAGCCATTTGGAGTAGGGTTGTGGGAGCTTGTCCACCAGAATGTGTGTGTAATTGGCTATGTACGCTTTAGTTTCTGCCTTTTCTGCTTTATTTCCTTAACTTATATATATATATATATATATATATATATATTATATATATATATATAATATATATATATAACTTTTATGCTAGTCTTAAAAATCTTAAAAGAAATATTGTCATTTTCTCTCCCACCTTTATACAAGTTGATATATATTTTGGTACTTTTGCATTATCGTCCCAACACTAATTTTTTTTTTATAATGGAAGGAAAATAAAGTACGTTAGAAGGGTTCACAAATTCTGAAATAAAAAAAGGAAAAATGATATAAGTGTTGGGAGCAAAATATTCCGAAATTACATCATTAGTTATATGAATAAATATTCCTAACCTAACCTAACCTAACTTGAAGCCGGCTAACTACGGCTAACGCCTGCGGCGGGCTGTTTTTAACCTAACCTAACCTAATCCCAACACTAATTTTTTTTTATAATAGAAGGAAAATAAAGTACCAAAACCAAACCAACATTATGTAAAAAAATTAGTGTTGGGAGGATAATGCAAAAGAACCTATATTTTTCTTATTTTTCTGGCTAAAAGTGTTTATCAGAAAGGATATACAGGGTGGACCATAAGTCGCTTTACCTTCGTATTATAACGAAACTCACTTCGGTAAAGCGATTTATGGCCCACCCTGTATATATATATGTGTGTTGATGGGTAATTTGGGTCAATCCCAGAATAGGCACCTGATGTACCTCAATCCCAGATGAAGCACCTGCGTTCAACCTCAATCCCAGAATAGGCACCTTGCAAGGAACTAACCAAAAAAGCAGAAGATATAGCAAAAGATTAGGTTAGGTTAGAGTTGATTTTTTTCAAATATTGATAAAAACAATGAAATTATATCTCTAAAAACTGTTTATATTTTTTTCTCCTCAATCCCAGATTAAGCACCTGTGTTTTGCCTCAATCCCAGATTAAGCACCTAAAAATGATTTCAGGTGCCTATTCTGGGATTGATCCGGTAATTTTTTGGACCTAGTATGTTTCATGAACTGCTCTCGATTTTCCTACGAAATTGCAAACAAAGGCAGTCGATGACCCTGATTTTGTTTCTGCAATCGGTTTTCTTGAGAAACCTGACCTGACCTGACCTAACCTAACCTCATTGAAACAAACTGCGATGCGGAACAGATCGCGACCAACTTGACTCGTACCTTTGTGAATTTGTATGGCGTAAGCGCCACACCAGCTCGGACTTATTCAAAAAGATGTTAGAGTGTATTGCGTCGTTTCAGTAAATAAATTTATTCAATATCCAATAACATTTTTCTTTATCATTTCTCAAGAAAACCGATTGCAGAAACAAAATCAGGGTCATCGACTGCCCTTGTTTGCAATTTCGTAGGAAAATCGAGAGTAGTCCATGAAACATACTAGTCCCAATTTTTTCTATATTTATAATTATTACAATTTTATGCAATGCAAACATGACGTATTTTCATTAATAGTTGAAAACCTACGATAGTTTTGGGCACACCATTTGCATTTAAATTTAATTATCGTGTAATCTCATACCCAAATGCCATGTAGCAAATAGTGGGCACACTGCCTATAACATAGATCAAAACCCGAAATAAGGATTAAAATGTATAATTTATTACTTAAAAATGTAAGTAACATATCGTATACTAATAATTTTTTTTATTTTTAAACCTTTCCACATATCCGTGTACCCATTTTTCCTCTTCCCGTAAATATGAATTCATAGTCCCAATGACACCTTCTCCTCGATCTCTGGTCCTCCTCCTCATTTTAGGTTTCCTTGGAATGACCTTAGGTCAAGGCTTTTATTCCACAAGGTATGGCAAAAGGAACCAGGCGGAACTGGCTGATGACTCTTTAAATACAAATGGTAAGTAGAGGAAATTTAATAAATGAAGCGTAAACCAAAAGTAAACAGCATTAATGTGTTTCACATTAAAAAATATTTATTTTAGTTTATCAGTCAAAATCCGTTTTCTTTCGTTAGCCATTTTCTATTTTTTTTATGGTAAACATAGAAATCTGTATATTTAGGGCATTCTACGTAAAAAACCCACCTTAAATATATTTACCTGCTTTTACTTGGCTCTTTTTTTATAAAAATTTAATTTAATTAATGAAAAAGTATTGGTCTGTATTTTTACTATATCTCAGAGTTATATGGTACTGAGTAGCGACGTAATGTTGTGGACTATTTTTCTTTTAAAGTTTCCCTTAAAAAAAAATAAACGATAGAAAATGAACCTCAAACTCATTTTTGAAGATAAATGAAACATTATTTTAACCTTTCGTCGCCCAGAGGTCTTTCCCGAGACTAAAATCGTCTGGCATCAGCCAGAAGAAAATCAGTAAAGTAACACTGTGCACTAAAGGGTTAAATTATATAATATATATTATATATACTGTATAACCTTAACTTTTGGTTTGCTTCCGCTCGAATTGTTCATTCTGACGAAGGTCAAGCTTTCCACTCTACCTTAGACCTACAGTTTAACGTGGAGTCCGAACCACGCCGCACCAGCAGCCCAGCGTCTTAACCACTAGGCTACCAAGGGTACCCATTTATCCACCAACCATTTTCTTTATTGTGTGGAAGGATGAACAACTGGGTTTTGCTCGCGCGCTGGCTGCTGTCACCGGTTCTCGATCTCCGGGCCGATGGATTCGTAATCAGCGACGGTAATCACTACACCCCCGAGGGCATATATATACAGTATATATATAAGAGAGAGGAGAGAGAGAGTGTGTGTGTGTGTGTGTGTGTGTGTGTACAGTCTCGCACGAAAAAATTACCTTACAATTAACTTAATTGATTCCAATTAACTAAATTTTTGTTTACATTTTTTGTCAGTGGATAATGTGAAATTCCCTCACCTTTTTTCCTCCTCTTATTTTCTTTATATTTGTTGCTTTTATTCTTTATTTTTATTCACTTTTTCTTCTTTTGTCGTTCTTCTTATTCTTCTCTTTATTTATTGATAGTTTTATTTTTTATTCAGTTATTCTTTTTATTCTATTCCTTATATTACCTTTTAGTTTTATTTATTCTCTTTATTCTTTTATTTTTATTCTTTAAGTATTTTACCTTTTTTGTTCTGAATAATTTACTTTTTTGAACTTTTTATTTGCGTTTTTTTTTACCTTTTGCTTAGCCTTTTTTAACTTGCTTAGCCTTTTTTAACTTATCTTTTGCCTCTTTGCCATTTTACCTTTTTAAACTTTGGTTTATATATTTGTTTTCCTATTTTTACCTTTTTTATCTTTTAATTTTAAATTTCACCCTACCTTTTCTTACCTTTTATCTTTGTTTACTTTTTTCCGCAGGTCACTCCTTCTATGCCAACAGATACGGGCGATCCTCCGTGTTGCCCGAAATAAAGGTCAGGTCATCGAGATTCATTGGAGGGTCGCGATACGGGAAGCGCAATTCTGTACCTGAAGCAGTTCACGGTAAGGTGCGGCGAGGCTTTTTAATTAAGTTAATTGTATTAATGAATCAATTACAAAGAACAAATTTCACATTCTAAATGCGTGTATATGGGCGTTCAGGCGTATATGGGCGCTTGAAAGTATATGGGCACGCCCCTCACTTGTTGTTTAGTTCGAATTCATAAATTCATTTATTTTTTTTGTAAATCATTGTTATTGCTCTCGTCCATTGAGGGTTCACCAAATTAGTTAAATTTACACGTCATAAAAACAATGAGTCATTCATATAGGAATATAAAGGTTTTGTGTGTGTGTGTGTGTGTGTACCACCCCACCTGTCCTGTCATCAGTTCCGCGCGTTGGTATCTTTACTCGCGGAGATCGGCCTAGTGGCCCCACGTGTAGACCTGTCTTGGTGTAGAAGAGAATTGCTTTCATGAGTTCTCCATTTCACATAGCCAGGTACACCCGGCTCATCTGGGATTGTTGAACCAGGTGAAACACACACACACACACACGTCTTTATATACGATTTTTAAAAATTTTATTCTGGGTTTATGTATTAAAACCACTGTTATTTTAAAACATTTTTTTTCTCTAAGTTTTACCCTGTTTTAAGCTTACATGTAAAGTTTTACTCCAGCTTTGAGTGTGTGTGTATATATATATATATATATATATATATATATATATATAATGTCTCTACATGTATATAAAATACAATAATTATTACCTCTAAACTAAAACAAACCAACAAAATCTTTATTGGGTTAAAATGGATTTATTGAGTTCAATTAACAACAAAGTAGATCGTAAAACTTGTTGAGTGACGAAATTTAACAGAGAAGAAACGGAGGAAACTCGAATGAATCTTAAATAAACAGAAAAGAAGATAAGCAAAAATACAGGTCTGTATATAAGGAAAATTTGCGACTGCGGATGCTCGTTGTTTTTGGTCCACTTTGCGTAGAGAAAGCCTGGTGTAGTACGAGTGTGATGGTGACTGATGCGGGTACATTTATGCTGCCTCGCGGAGGAAATACAAATTTGTGGCGCATTCTGTTCCCGAAGAATTATGCACCTGGACTGATGATAACGGAAGGTGTCTGCAATACAAACTGGCAAATATTGACCGAAAACGAATACGGATTTGGATAGTCTTTGAACTGAGTTAACACGGGGCATTGTTGCTTCCAGTGTTGAACTATCATACGAGAGACTCTCGTCAGTACACTGACCCCCTGTTTGTTTGGCAAAGCTGCTGCTGCGAATTGATCGTACCCTGAATTGAATTTAAGCTATACATGCAGCAACTGATATGTATATATGTATATGTGTATGTATATATACAGTATATAAGCTAAAAGAAGTCCTGGTTTCTTGATATATATATATATATATAATTTTTTTTTTTTTTTTTTTTTTTTTTTTTTGCAGCTACCCTGGGTGACCTCATGGCAACTTTGAACGCTGACTCATTTTCCTGCTCTTTAGTGAATCTTCCCAACTTATACCGATGTCAAAGGTACCGAAAAGACTAAATTATCTACTTTACTTGGTTCTCTCTCTCCTCTCTCTCTCTCTCTCTCTATATGATATATATATATATATATATATATATATATATATATATTGAGTATTTCTTTTCCAGGAAATCAGAGGAAACTATCTGAAGAATCAATAAACTAAAAGAGAACAGCAGCATCGTATTTTAACCCTTATGCGTTAAATAATTAACACTTAAAATACAAAAAAAATAAAAAATCCTGTATTTCTTAAAAATAATTCTTTTTATATATATTAGATTTAGCACTAAAATGAATAACTACTTTTCTAATAAGTAATATATATATATATATATATATATATATATATATATAGATATATATATATAGGTCTATATAAATAATATATAAATATAAATTGTTTTTATATGAATATATGTTATATTGCACATCCCATCCCAGAAACATGATTATATATATATATATATACATACACAATATATGAAAATATTAAAATATATATATATATATATATTGTACGAAAATTGTACAATGTTTATATACGACGGTCATTATGAATGTAGTCTACAAACATTTCAAAAAGCATTAATTGAGGGGTTAATTAAATAATATTAATATTTTAATATTTTATTTCTTAATTAATTTAATACTTTTTAAATTTTTAATTTTAAATAATACAATAATTGTTTATAGCTCGGAAACTTTGATTGTATTTAAAAAGTTGGCTGGACAAAGTTTTCGATCTTAAACGAATTTTATCAACATTGATGTAACTCAAATTTTTTTTTTTATTAGCATAATTACTAATTAATTTTAATAATTTCATTCTTTGTACATTTTCTTATTATTATAATAATAATTGTCTATTTTATCGTAAATTCTTAACTTTTTTATAGTTACCCATGTAAAATGCAAAAATTATACTTTTTCTTTGATTAAATGATTAAAATAGAAAACGGAGATTCAATATCCTTAACTTCTCTCTACGCAGCGATTTCCATTAATATCGAAGTTATGTTGTAATTTTAATCAGTTTATTAAAGTAATTGAACAGTAATATGTAGCTTTGCGGCCACGCCCATGACCCTTGATTGGGTGGAAGTTTATGGCGTGGGAAACTGCTGACTAGTCTTACACTACCACCTTACACTACCATCTCTCTCTCTCTCTCTATATATATATATATATATATATATATGTATATATATATATATATACAGTGGTGAGCTGGACCCGGTTCGCACCGGTTCGCGCGAACCGGTTGTTAAAATCTTTTTGAAAATAAGAACCGGTTGTTAACTTTTTTGCTGGACGCTGAAGAGAGCTCTCAGAAGCAGAAAGAGGTTTTTCGGTGATGAATATTATTTGTAGTGATAGAGAGCAAGTTTAACAACTAAACACATATCATGCTTTATGATCATCAATTTGTTGGGGAAACCATTAAGCTTCTGGAACCCGTTAACATACGTCAAATCATGGATGAGAAGTCATCGATCCGCTTTAGATACCAGAGTTCGTGTATCCAAAACGACAGTTTACGGAGAAAACCAAGAAGCCATTTGGAAATTATTACCGTAATAAGTAATAATAAGGTACGTAAAAATGTTTAAATTAAAAAAATAAAAAATTTAAAAGCATAGATGTACTGATATTTATGTTTTGCCTTATAATTCATTATTGCTAAAGTTGACTGAGCAATTTAATTTTAACTATGTAGATAATATGATTCATCGGTTTTTATTAAATAATTCTTCTTTTCTGATTTCATTAGAAACGTCTATTTCTCTACTTAACTATACTAATTAATTGTCATGCAGTTATTAATACCTACCGTAGCTGAATCATAAAATGCACACACTTGAAAAAGGCAAATAGCGAAATAATTAATTTAATTAAAATTGCGAAAGGGTGGGGTGGGAAGGGTTGTCAATTTTTTATTGCCGAATTCAGAATTTTTTTTATACAGAACCCGGTGGTTAAAAGTTTGGCAGCTTAGCGAACCGGTTGTTAAAATTTTCGCAGCTCACCACTGTATATATATATATATATCTCTCTCTCTCGTCTTGCGCGGAATATCTCCTGTACAAGCGTCGTCCTTTACGTTATTTATACCGCGTGTTCTTTGCAGTTGAATGTATATAATGTTACGGCATGCGAGAGGTGCCCCCTTGGGGCATTGGTTTCTGCGAGTATGTAGAAGAATTACGGCATTTGGAAGAGTGAGGCCCATGGTGTAATGGTATCGCATGTGACCGGCAATCGGAAGATCCCGGGTGGTTACCTGATTTTTTCATTTGTTTCGTTCTCTCTCTCTCGTCTTGCGCGGAATATCTCCTATACAAGCGTCGTTCTTTACGTTATTTATACTGCGTGTTCTTTGCAGTTGAATGTGTGTCTGTATATATATATATATATGGTGACGCAAAAGTTAGGAATGAAAGAAGCAAAAGAAAATGGATCGTGCCCGTTCTATGACCACCATTATTTTTAAATAAAAATTACTTTTGTTAAAAAATTTATAATTTGTAACTTATAATTTATCATTTTTTAATTAAAAAATTTTGCGCCACCTACTCAAATTAGCGCAAAAGTCAGGACTCAAAAGGTCATCATTGCATAAATTATAAATTTTTTAACTAAAAAAAAGTAATTTAAAAATACTGACGGCCAATGAACTGAATCCAAATAATATATATATATATATATATATATATATATATATATATATATATATATATATATATATATAAGGGAATGAACTCAGAATGGTTCCTGAGGTTTTTTATGATACACACAGACCGTGCATGGAACAAGGAACTCTTCTAGTGACCCGTTGCCCACGTCGGGCTAGCATCATGAAAAAGAAAAACTATAGAATTTGTCATTTATTCGGACTATAATGGATTTAATTTTCCTAGAAGAGTTCCTTGTTCCATGCACGGTCTGTGTGTATCATATATATATATATATACTGTAGGGTGTAACGGAAGTCTGCATCCATATATTTACTTTATTGAATCTTACTTTATTGATTGGACGCCATTTAGTTGCATCACAAGTTAGTGGCTTACTCATCACGACACACCATTGATCACTTGAAGAAAAAAATTTGCGAGGAATGTGTCAGAATTAACGAGAATGTGTTCCCTAATGTTGGATCTATCACACTTATTCCAGAATTCATACGTGCAAACGTGTGCAGTTGGAACATTTAATTCAATGAAATAAATATCCTACGAATAGGGACTTTTGCTACACCTTGTATATAATGCTGTGAGCTACTTATGCCCTGAATACATATTTGGGAAAAACTGGATTTTATGTAAAACATTGAAACTTTTCTTCTGACTCACACTGAAGTTATTGGCACGTGTTTCTCGAGCAGGGATATAAAGAGAGAGCGGAAGAATATTGGTTAGCCCACTTTCTCTTTAACGTGGTTCCAGTCTCTCTCCGGAATCTCTTATTGAAGGTGTATTTCCTGTGGGAGGGAGGGGGGTGTCCATAATGTTTTTAACATGCTTTATATATACCTATTATTCTATATTTTTTTGTTTTTCTTTTGTTCTATTTGTCTTTTAAATTTTAAAAATAATTTTAATTACAATTTTTTATTTTTTTTTTATTAAATTTAGCTATTTCCACTGAGATGTTCCTCGGATGGGACAAAACGTTTGGATTCAATAAAGATGCTAAGAATTCTGACGACAGTCTCATATTCCTCATTAGAGCAAGGTTCCCTAGGGACACGCCAATTTCTCATATATTATAATATATATATATAATATATATATATATATCTATATATATATGAGTAGAGAGAGAGAAGAGAGAGAGAGGGGGGGGGGCGACAAGCTTGACCTTCGTGGAAATGAGGAATCATCGCACGGAACCTTTGAAAGGTGTGTGTGTATATATATTTAAAGTTTTATATATATATATATATATATATATATATCTATATATATATATAAGGCTACGTCGTAGCAATGTAACACCGCTTCCCGTTGATCAACGAAATTAAGCAACATTTGGTCGGATAGTAGTTGGATTGGGAGACCGTCCTCTGCTTCTATTAGCGATCGTGGTTCGGGTTCCACGTAAAGCCGTAGGTCCCCTCCGTCATATGACCTTAATTGTTGCGAAGGAGTTAAACAACCCCGTCATTACTTATATTATATATATATATATATACAGTGTCCCAAAAAAAATGTTTACACATCATATTAACATTATCAAGAAGCAAAATAGCGATAGTAAATAGATAGCAAATAGGCTTCTTTAATGTTCAGTGTTCGAAATATCAGCGACAGCGTCAATACCTTCATGGTTGTGCTGCTTCTTTAATGTTTTAAATGTTCAAATTTCCGCCACTAGCTCAATACATTCTTGACAACTGCGCGCAACAGATCGGCATACTGTTTTAATTGTTCGAGTGGAATGTTGGCCACAGGCTATTTCATTTTCGTGTCCTCAAGCCTGTAGTGTCCTTGGTTTTTCAGCATACACATGTTCTTCAGAGTGTTCCACAAGTAAAAGTCTAAGGGTGTTAAGGCAGGAGATCGTGGTGATACTCCGTATATCCCCTACGTCCTAGCCATCTTCTAGAAACAACATAGAAAAATTTCTAACGTCATTGTAGTAATTGGTGGCGCGCCATCCTGTTGAAAGTAACACTCTTCTTCCAAAAAAAGAGCTCTGATTGAAGGTACAATGTTGTCTTGCAGCATTGATAATAAGCAGCACTGTGACAGTGTCCTCAAGAAAAATGGCCCTATCAGTCTTCTGGAAGACAGACCACACACACTGACCAATTCCTGTTGATTAAGTGCTCGTTCTTCTGTCGTTTGGATTTCGTGGCCCGGTACACACAGTTGTGTCGATTGATAGTACCATTAAGTTTAAAAGTGGCTTCATCGGACCAACAATGAAATTAGGAAAAGATTGTTTTTCATCACACATGTGCAAAAACCACTCACAAAATTCTTTTTCTACGATCTGGATCGTCCTCATTCATTGCATGGAGCAGTCTAGGTATGTACGGTTTCCACTTTTCACGTCGCAAAATGCGATGAACGCTGGATTTAGAAACACCAGTCTCACCGAACATTGCCTTGTAGACTTATTTTGGAGAGTTTGTGAAGGCCTGTAACACGGTCTCACACTTTTCATTGTCAGTTGAAGTGCGGCGTCTTCCAGATCGGCCTTTGTTGACGTTTTACACCGTTCCGTCAGTCTCAAACTTATCACGTAATCTTGTAATTGTTACCCGTGATGGTGGTAATGTTTCAAACTCATTTCTCCAATGTCTCTGTACCTCAGCCACATTCTCCGTCTTCCAGTAGTGCTTCAGAATCCACTTACGTTTGCTCAAACGATAACTGCAATACCGCCATTTCCTGTAACAAGGTATACTACTGTTATTTAAGTACAATACACCATTACTATCTACATACTACTATTACTAAGTACTATAAATACAGTATACTAATACATCAGCGCATATTGCTATCATCTAAAGT
Organism: Bathynomus jamesi; assembly: GCA_023014485.1. NCBI lineage: Eukaryota > Metazoa > Arthropoda > Malacostraca > Isopoda > Cirolanidae > Bathynomus > Bathynomus jamesi. The sequence goes on from JAJOZX010003322.1 coordinate 437,923, forward strand.
GTGCATGTTGATATATATATATATATATATATATATATATATATATATATTAGGATGCACCGGAACCAGAATATCAAGTTCCGGCCGAACCATAACTTGCCGGAACTTTTAAAATGTTCCGGCTGGAACCGGAACTTTAAGTGTTGCTTAAACTTAACAACGAAAAAAAAAGTGTTTCAGAGGACACCAGAATGCTAGTATGATATTATTTGTCTTTGTCTCAGTTTTTAAGCTAATTTCTAAAACTAAAGCCGTGAATGAATTCAAGTAGGCCACTTTCAGTGTTTTCTGTTGCTTTCTCACAGTGGTATCAAAAAGTTACTTAATTTCATATTATGATGCATATTTTGATCTTGATTATTTATTATTGAATACATTAGGTGTCATATAACATGATTTTTGATGTAATAAAATTTTGACTTTTTCCACATAGTATTTAATTACTAACCATAAATGCCTTTATAAGTTACATTATGTGACAGAAAAAATAAGAAGCATTAACATTGCTTTTGGTTACATGGATTGGAGGAAGAATAAGAAATTAATAAGAACATGTTTTTAAATTCATGAAACAGTAACAAATATCACAATAAAAAGTTCCGGTTCCAGCCGGTTATTTTTCTAAAGTTCCGGCCGGAACCGGAACTTCATAAAATTGAGGTTCCGGTGCATCCCTAATATTATGTTAATATGATGTGTAACATTTTATTGGGACACCCGGTGTATATATATATATATATATATATATATAATGTGAATAAAACCACGAAGGGAAAAGAAACACAAGTGGTGCTCAAGCGCTTTCGTCTAATGACATCCTGAGGTTGTCAATTGGACGAAAGCGCTTGAGCAGCACCACTTTGTGTTTCTTTTCCCTTCGTGTTTCATTCATCATAAATATTTTTCACGTGTCACTTCGTGAAATAATTTTCATATATATATATATACACACACCGGGGGCGCTGGGGCGCATGGTTCGGATTCCACGTTAAACGGTAGGTCTAAGGTGGAGTAACAAGCTTGACCTTCGTCAGAATGAACAATTCGGGCGGAAGCTGACCAAAGGTTTTATATATATATATATGGGAGAGGAGGGGCGACAAGCTTGACCTTCGTGAAATGAGGAATCATCGCACGGAACCTTTGAAAGGTTGAAAGGAAAGGTATATATTATGAACATTCTTCTATAATTTTTTAACTTTCTGTACTGAAGGATAAAGTTTATTGTAAACTATGAAGGGTTCCTTTTCCTTCCTACTTCGCTGCACTGATGCAAGATGCTTCCCCGATGTGAATATGTTAATTCTTTCATGTCCGTGGAAGTTTCCTTAAAAATTAATAAAATCGTCTGACCTTAACCACATCAAAATGCAGGTTGGCATGTCTACTAATGTAGTTTGCATTACAGGGTCCCCACTATCTCTCAAAAATCTTCAACATACAGTTAAAAAAAATGGCTTCGTTCCGGACCTTGATTTCGGCTCTCTCCTTCTTCTATGGAGTGACATTTTTGCGGGTGTTCGCCCCTGGCCCCTCTTTCATGCATAAAAAAAGTTACCTTTGATGACTGCTTGAGCTCTAAACATGGCCGAACCACAGTTGCAACCTTTTCGATCTTCCAATTCCCGGTCTCATTTACCAACTACACTTTGACCTCTCTTTGTTTATTATTCTGTGACTACTGAGCCTCACATCGACAGTGATGTGTTAGGATGAAGTTGTGAAGTAGGGGCAAATCATTTCCTTAAAATTCGGGCTAAACTACGTCATCATCAGTAAGTATCGTACGGTATTCTTAACAAATAGCCGAAAAGAAAATATGACACTATTTGCTGATTTGAACTTACAGTTTTAAAAAGAATTGGCTGTTCAAAAGCTTTTAAAATTTATTAGAGAACATGTTCAAAACCTATGGTTTCATTAGTTTCTCAAACCATTGTTCAGGACCACTGGGGAATGTTCGTAAAAGATAAGATTGTAGGTGAGAATCCTAGCGAATCTGACGCCATTTTGGAAGCTGTAAAGTAGCTTCAAGTAATTTGCTTCACTACATTGTTAAAAATGGAGTATAATATATAGGGATAGAGGTGTAAAGTTGGGATAAATCATTTCATTAAAAATTAAGATAGAATTACGTCATCGTGAATAAGTATCGTACGATATTATTAACGAATAGCCGAATGAAACAGCGTGAAGAAACTCAGAGAAGTAGAAAGAAGGAAGAGAGTCTCGTAAGTACAGCAGTAAATTTGCAGTGGCCTTTCGGTAGAAAGTTTTTCCTGAAGACGTAGCTTCTCTGGCTGTTACCCGGAGTTTGGTGCAAACCTGCGACTTTATTTGGAGTGATATGACATTAAGTGCTGGGAAGAAAACTGTAGCTCTTGTTTGTCGCAAAATAGATTACCTTCACACTGTGTGGTAAGTGAGATAGCATCTTTAATCTAAATTCAAATAACATTTAGATAGGCTCATAGTGGCCGACCACTATCACTTGATATAAGCCTACTTTGTACTGTTTTAACACTTTTGCTCTTTCGAGATTTACTAAATCTAAGCTAGCGTCTCCCCATCAATGAATATCATGAATTAAGTTTATACAGCGTTATAGCTTGCGTAAAATGTATAGGCTATGCCGTAAACTTTAGTGTATTTTATTGGTTATAAAATACTGCGCACCAATATCCCATTTTTATTAGTGTTTTACCCTCGCGCCCTCAAAACAAATTAATTAAATCCTTTTAGCTATATCGAATCACTCCTAAAAGTAAAGTTTTATATATATATATTAGTATTACCAGAGAAACCCTGACCCAGAATTACGTTCTGAGAAGGCTCTGTCTTTCGAGTTGGTTAGTTTGCTGTTATCATTAATGGGGAAAATGTAACAAGTGATCCATAACACAGACGCGCGCGCATATATATATATATATATATTTGATTTAGCTTCCGCCCGAATTGTTCATTCTGACGAAAGTCAAGCTTGTTGAAGCTACAGTTTAACGTGGAATCCGAACTACGTCCCACCAGCAGCCCAGCGTCTTAACTACTAGGCTACCCATTTATCTACAAAACAATTCTTATTGTGTGGAAGGATGAACAACTAGGTTTGCTGCGCGCAACCTGTCGTCACCGCGTTTCGAACCCGCAGCCGGCTAACCACTGCACCACCAACGTGCCTATGAGCACCAATTAACTCCACTTTTGATAGCAGATATATTTTAAAGGCTTTAATAAAATTCACTTTGTTCCTACATAATTGGGCTAAGTCGTGGCCATGTCATAACACCGCTTCACGTTAAATCAGCGAGGCTAAGCGACGTTGGATCTGTTCATTAGTTGGATGGGGGACCCTCGTCTGCGTTCAGATGATGTAGTGACATTTAGATGACTCGAATCTCCCGTAAAAAGAATCCCAAGTATCGTTATTATCCTAACGATTGTGCCAAAACTGTCACATGATGGAGGGGACCTACAGTTTTACTACAGTTTTACTATCTGAACGCGGAGGAGGGTTCCCATCCAACTAACGGACAAGCCCAAAGTCGCTTAACCTCATTGAGCTAGCAGTAACCGGAAATAAGTTTCTAATAATTAAGATTTTGATATTAACGATATCAAACAGGTTTCCAAACAAATTTATAAAATTTTATAAAATTCTATAAACCTCATCGACCTCATTAGACAGTTCTTAACCCAATTTCCAATCCTGCAGCTATAAAAACGGTATTTTAATTTAGGATTTTTTTTTTATTTAATAATTATTTTATGAATGAATAACTATAAAATAAATATTACAATTTTGTAATTTTTTGTTGCAAAAATTTTGGTAATTATATAGAAAACGGCGTAACCCGAAGTATGATGTAAAAAACATTTTATTAGGTCAATTTCGATGTGCTGAAGCCAAATCTGTTAACCATTTGGTGTGCAAATGCTTCAAATTAGAGTAAATGTTATTTATATTTTACTCTTATTTTGAAGCATTTGCCTAAAAAATGGCTAACAAGCACATGAAAACTAACCTAACCTAACCTAAGAGTAAAATAACCACACGTTGGGCACAACTCAGAAAGCAAAACACCATGTTCTTGGAAAAATAGAATTGCTTCTTCATCATTTTCGTAAAACTTTACAATAGCTTCAATGTATCTAACAGAAACACCCTTCACACTCCATTGCTATACCAACATTAAAGGGTGTTCTGTTAGATACATTGAAGCTATTATAAAGTTTTACGAAAATGATGAAGAAGCAATTCTATTTTTCCAAAAACATGGTGTTTTGCTTTCTGAGTTGTCGTGCCGAACGTGTGGTTATTTTACTCTTAGGTTAGGTTAGGTTAGGTTAGTTTTCATGTGCTTGTTAGCCATTTTTTAGGCAAATGCTTCAAAATAAGAGTAAAATATAAATAACATTTACTCTAATTTGAAGCATTTGCACACCAAATGGTTAACAGATTTGGCTTCAGCACATCGAAATTGACCTAATAAAATGTTCTTTTACATCATACTTCGGGTTGTGCCATTTTCTATAAAATTACCAAAATTTTGACAAAGAAAATAGACTATTTTATTTAATTTGGCTCATTTGATAGTTAGGTAATTGTTTCTACATTTAAGGCATTGTGTGTGTGTGTATATATATATATATATATATTTTTTTTTAGGATAAAAACGAAGACGTAGAGCAAAAGTCATTATATTTGGCTGCAGCCGACGTTTCGGGCAACTCTACCCATTTTCAAGGCCTAAAATAAATAAATAGCTAAAATTAATACATGACAAAAATATATGAATGTCGAGAACTAAAATTAATTTAAGAATACAAAATTAAAACTGTTCAAGAATAAAAATTAAAATTACAATCTTGAAATTACTATCTTGAACAGTTTTAATTTTGTACTTCTAAATTACTTTTAGTTCTCGATATTCATATATTTTTGTCATGGATTAATTTTAGCCTTTATTTATTAGGCCTTGAAAATGGATAGAGTTGCCCGAAACGTCGGCTGCAGCCAAATATAATGACTTTTTTTTGCTCTCGTCTTCGTTTTTATCCTAAATGTAAAACTACGTCTCCTTAGGAAGGATCCTATTTCGTATATATATTGTGTGTGTACGCGCGCGCAAGGAACATACGATGGATTTAATGGGAAATATATATAAAATAGATGAGAAAATTATCTAACACGTAAAATGCCTTTGGACGCAGAAGCGTTGAGTGTGTTCTCGGTTGTTTAAGTTTATAACGGTGTTGATAGCGTTCGTGACTCCTATTGAAGAGGTCCTGGGTTCGAGTTTTGGTGAGGGAGATTTTGATATATTATCGTAAGATTGTGGAACTAGTGATTTCATGAAATTTTCAATAATTTCGTGTAATTAGTTTCACTCGGGGTCTTCAGGAACCTACTAACTTGCCTAACCTGAAGTCCCTGAGTGAAATCACTGGTTTCACAATCTTACTGTAACTATATATACACAGTATATATACATACAGGGCGGCGCAAAAGTCACGCACCATAGGAGAAATTAAAGTAAATTTTCGAATTGCTGGCTATCAATCTGGATACACTTTTCGAATCGATGTAAACCTTGTTTGAATTTTTCTTAACACGCTTATGCTGATCTTGACACACTCGGATCTGTTTTTCTCCTTCAATTGTTCTGTTTCTGGGATGATAGTATGGACGACCAACTCGAGATGTTTCCACAGAAAGAAGTCAAGAGGCGTGAGGTCTGGTGACCTTGGTGGCCATTCGACTGAACCTCGCCGTCCAATCCACTTGTTTGGCAACGTCACACTTAAAAAGTTACGGACGATGATTGCAAAATGTGGTAGTGCATCGTCCTGTTGGAACCACCACAGGTGTGTCCGTTGTGCCACTGGAATGTCGTACAAAATAGGCATTAAAAATGTCTGCAGCATTTGCATATCAAAGTAGTACGGACCAATTAACCGATCGCTCCATATTATAGTCAACACTGAAAATTTCTATGGTGCGTGACTTTTGTTCCACACTGTATATATATATAGATATATATAGGTCGAGAAACCCGTAGGTTTTGAGCTATAGCACGCGACAGAAAAATGAAACTCCTAAAGATTTTTCACATTTTATGCAAATACATCTTAAAAGCCTCTTGATTATTACTTGTGGGGTCATTTTAAAAGCCTAGTTTGTTACAGAAGTCTGAGCACGTGATGAATTGTGGCAACGAGTTCGAAACAATTGCGAAACGATCCGCAATACTTCAGGAATTTTTGGCTGTCAGACAATCACTGGTGCGACGAATTTCGAATTTCGAACATTTGCTTTAATAAAGCAAATGTATCACACTGTGTATTTGCATAAAATGTAAAAAATCTTTAGAAGTTTCATTTTTCTGTCGCGTGTTATAACTCGAAACCTACTGGTTTCTCGACCTATATTTATATGGTCTTTTTTCTTTACTTTTGTCTCAAGAATACGCCCTGCTATTTATGAAACCCATTTATGCATCACCCTGTGTGTGTATATATATAATCATATTTTGTATAGTAAATACCTTGACATTGTAAATAACTTGTAGCTATACAAGAATAAAAAAAAAAATTAATTGTATCAGGTTGAGGGAGAAAGTAGTATCGGTTTTGGAACTGAAATTAAAAGGTACACACATTATTTTCTTTTTTTGTTGTTGTATCTCTCTACATTAAAGTAAGATAGGTTATAATTACTTTAATTTGTTATATTAAATATATATATTTTGTTCCTTTTTTCATATTTTTTTCAGCATTCAAAAGAACAATGACATCGGAGCACATTCGAGTGTGCCTTTTGTACGAGTTCAAACTTGGGAGTAGTGCGGCTCTGACTTCGCGCAAAATTTGTCAAGCATGGGGAGAGGACTCCGTCAGCGAACGTTCCGAATTTCCGTTTCGGTGGCACGAGCCCTCGAGATAAACCTCTCCGAAATTCTTTGGATGGAGTTCGCGTTTAAGCATCTTTGCAGAATGGGCATCCTTATCCAACCATTAACCCCAGCGTCTCACATTATCGTACAAGATCCATTTTTCATCACGTTACAATTCTTTCAAGAAATGGCTCATTGTTTCCTAGCAGCAGTGATAAGAAGATGGACAACCACTGATTCTCGTTCTTTTCGCTAAGTTCGCGAGGGACCCATTTATCCAGCTTTCCCACCTTTCCAATTTGCCGCAGATGATCCCAAACAGTTGTGTTATCCACTTGGAGTATCTCTGCAAGTTCTGGTGTGGTTTGACGAGGGTTTGACTCGACAAGCGATCTCAGAATGTCATTATCAATAGCCACCAGACTGCCGGAGCGAGGTTTATCTTCAAGGCTCGTGTCACCGAAACGAAATTTCTGAAACCATCGTTGAGCATCACGTTCACTGACGGAGTTCTCTCCCCATGCTTGACAAATTTTGCGCGAAGTCAGAGCCGCACTACTCCCAAGTTTGAACTCGTACAAAAGGCACACTCGAATTTGCTCCGATGTCATTGTTCTTCTGAATGCTGAAAAAATTTGAAAAATATAAAAAAGGAACAAAATATATAGGTTATAATTACTAATTTGTTGTATTATAAATATATCTTACTTTAATGTATAGAGATACAACAACAAAAAAAATGTGTACACCTATTAATTTCACTGTTCCAAAACCGACAATACTTTTTCCTCAACCTGATAACTGTGTGTAGAGAGAAGGAAATGAGAATAAGGAGGATGTAATAAGAATAGGTAAGGAATGCAAATATTATTGTTCGTACGATTTGATGAATTTATTTCTCAAAGTTTTGATAAAAAAGCCTTTTTAGCGTGTTACATTCCATCGTCTCTTAATTGAGGTTGTTCAAGAAATTTTCATAATGTACAGTTCAGGAAAAAAGTTCGTCTAAAAGCATTAAAATTTCTAAAAGCCATAAAAATGTATTAGTTTTTTTTTTGTATTACAACAAACAACAATAAAATATATAACAGAAACCAGAATTTTACTAAGTTTTTTGCTTTATAGAAATTTTATGCTTCCGGGCAAACATTTTGTGTGGAATTGATTTGTGAAGCAGTATAATTCATGATTTGATATACAAATAAGAGGCAGTACTTAGTCTTTTTTTTAATAATAAAACAATGATAATAAAACACATTCTTATTTCAAAACTATTACTACAATATTAATTTTTTTAAACATATTTATTTATTTACTGGGCTCTCGGATTAATTATTATAAGATAAAAGCATCTTATATTTAGGTAGATAAGACTTGATAGTATAAATTATTAATTATTATATAAGACTAACTTTGTAGGATACAAGACTTATAATTATATATCGGGTCATTTCTTGGGATACACGGACGAACTTGTAGTTGATGACATGAGAAATTAATTTTGTTACCAACCAACCAACCAATATACATTAAATCTTTGTCAATATAATGGCTATGAAATCTTTGGTAATTAGAGTTAATAAATGTAACAGTTAGTTAAAAACAAGTTACTAGAACAATCGTACGAGTAAAATATTTAATACTCAAATGCATTAGTACGATTTCAGCTTGCTTTCAAATGCACTTGTATTAAAAATATTTTCAAAGTCAATGCTTAAATTAATCCATAATTTCAAACCTGAAAAAAAGGGTAATTTTTTACATGAAGATAACCTACGGCAGGGATTCCCAATCTTTTTTCGGCTGCGTACCCCTCGATGACTTCGGCAAGTGCCCCGTTAGCCCTCCCCACCCCACTCAAAATTGCTCAAAAGACTGTTGTAGCCGCTACACAGTCTTTTGAAGTTAGTTCCAAAGCAGGATGCCGCGTACCCCCGCCCCCATTTGGAAACCCATGACCTACGGCAAGGAATAAAATGCCTATTTCTATTCCTAATCTGGTATGAATGCATCTCTCGATGAGTTACAAGTCATTTCTCCACTCAGTTGATAATCTTATTCATACATTTATAAATAATTTGTAAATAAATAAAAGTGTGCAAATTTGATTGTCTTTTTAAGTTTTAATAATTTCAACTCTTTTAAAGACTGCAAAATCGTATGATGAAGAAAATCTGCGTCAGATAATATCCTTATTGCTCGCTTTTGAACAACAAAGATACTGTCTAATGTGTTGTTAGCAGTATTTCGCTATGCAAGATTACAGTACATCATACTCCTATAAAGAAGAACCCCCTTATATATAATCAACCCCCTCAATCACTCAATCATGACTGACTGACTGATTGATTGAAGTTCTTTCTTTGAATGAGAATTACAAGGAGTGAGTGTAACTTTTGATTTTACACTAGACTATATACCACGAGTTATAAGACTACTGAAATTACATTCAGCAGCAGGTCTGGACATCCCGAAAAGAATGTGCATTGTTCCTATACAGTATATATAAAGGAAGCGAGTAGATCTCGTTCAAAACACTATAGACCAGTGTCGCCGACATCTCGTCTCACCAAAATATTTGAAAGAATAATAGTAATGCCTCCCATTTTTTTTTCTCCAAAACAGGTTCACGTAGCTGGATGAACTGAAGTGCAGTCAATATACAGGGTGTCCGAGAATTATCTGTACAATTTTTGGCTGTTATTAAAAGTCAACCATGAAGTGTAGAAATTCCAGTCTTGTCCCATTTTACAGAGAATCTCATTAAGTTTTTTCTGATACCACGTTTTGACAAGTCTTTTAGAAATGTACGCGGGTGACAGACATTGATGATTTAAAAGCAGGAATCACAGCTGCTATTGAGCGAATTGATGTGGATATGCTGCAGCGTACATGGCAACATTTGGAGTATCGATTGGATGTTTTGCGAATCACTAATGGTGCACATATCGAATGTTTGTAACAACGTTACTTTAATAAAAGAAACTTTTGAAAATACAGATTCTAAATAATCTTGTTTAAGAATTTTACGTGTGTTATCAAGAATTTTATTAAAAGATGAAATTGTACAGATAATATTCGGACACACTGGAATTTCTAAAAAACTTGTCAAAACTTGGTATCAGAAAAAACTTAATGAGATTCTCTGTAAAATGGGACAACACTGGAATTTCTACACTTCATGGTTGACTTTTAATAACAGCCAAAACTTGTACAGATAATTCTCGGACGCCCTGTATATGTTCTTCCCGCCCATTGCTGTGAAGTTTTAGTTCTGCCACCAGAGGTCTCAGAGCTACGTCAGTCAACATGGCGAACGGTTACAACACAATGTCAGTGCGGTTAAAGCAGCGTGCAGTTAACGAGTTTCTGACTGCAGAAAACATTCCACCTATTGACATTCACCGGCGAATGAAAACTGTGTATGGTGATGATTGTGAAGACGTGAGTACTGTTTGCCGTTGGGCTAAGCGTGTGGCTGATGCAGACAATAGACATGCTGAATTGCATGATTAACCACGTAGCGGGAGACTGCAAACAGCAACTGACAAGGATCACCAACAGGCAACAACGCGACCTCACACGAGTGCACTAACGACAAGCAATTCGCCGCCTTCGTTTCACTGTCTTGGACCACCCACCATACCACCCAGATCTGGCTCCATCAGATTTCCACTTATTCCCTAAACTTAAGCAACATCTTCGAGGACGACGTTTCTCTTCGGACGTTGAAATCAAGACAGCTGTGATGAATTGGTTCCGTCAACAAAACAGAATTCTATCATGACGGCATTACGAAACTGCTTGAACATTGGCAGAAGTGTGTGGACCGCAGAGGTGATTATGTTGAGAAGTAACTATGTCAAACTGAAGAATAAAGTTCAATGTATCTATTTTCGCTTCATTGTAATATCTTATCCCGTTTTAGAATTGTAAATTAGGAGGCATTACTTTTCAGAACTCCCTCGTCTAATTAGGGGAAAAAAAATCTACGAACTTTTGGAGACAGGAAAAATTCACTAAGAACTAACATGGATAATCGTGTCTATCATAACTAATATAACATTATAACAATATCATTGATGTACTCGAAAACAATGAAAATTATGATGTAATATACAGACTCTGACAAAGCATTCGAAAACTATGATCATGGAATAATAATATAGCTATATACATATATCTCGTTATAGTAAGCAAAGTTTTTACAATTCAAAGAATATCAGAATCGGATGCACGTAACTCTGTGTCATAGTGAACAGTATTAGCTCCTACTATTCATAGTCACTTTAGCCGATATAATAGCTGTCTATTTTATCGCTAAAGTGACTATGAATAGTAGTGGAGCTAATACTGTTCACTATGGTACAGAGTTACGTGCATCCGATTCTGATAATGGTATTCTTTGAATTGTAAAAACTTTGCCTATTATAACGAGATATATATGTATATAGCTATATTATTAGTAGTAGTAGTAGTAGTATTATAATAAGTTACAATAACATCCTTTGCTGATACAAAAAAAATTCAAATAAATTGAACTCGATACATACTCTTTACAAACGAACACACGAATTCTACTTATGGTCAGAAGATAACAGTATGAAATTTAACCCCAAAATTCAACTCTTAGGATAGAGAAGAGTGGAGGGAGCTCAAATCTATCAACTTCTATGCCTCAAATGGACAGGAAACCCAAAGGAATGCAAAAGCAAAAGATTTAGGATCTATAATAACCGACGATACAAAATTTATGACAAAACAAAAAAGCGATAAACGAGGCCAAAAGAATAACTGACATACTGAGAACCTTTAAAAGAAGGGACAAAACTGTAATGGTTCCTTTGCTGAAAACATTGATCATACCAAAACTGGAATATTTGCGTCTTAAACCCTTTCTGTCCCAGCGATTCTATATGGCATCATCAACAATAAATACGTGTAATTTCCTCAGATTAGCTTCAGTGATGGCATTTGAATATAACCATTAGCTGTGTAGCAATATCTGGCAGTATTTTCGACATTGGTCTGACTGAGCATTTAGAACCCAAAAAGAGATGCAGAAACTGTGTGATGGACTACTATCGTCTAAAATACAGAAAGTGACGTACCATTATGTTTAACAAAGGACAAAAACTGTTTTAATGCATTCCATTCGAAGTAGTATGGTTTACCGTTGTATTTTAGCAATGGACAAATATTGCTTTTATTTTTTCATTCAAAGTACCAAAGTTATGTTAATTTCTCTTATTACTTGATAGCGTCAATGGAATCGTGTAATTAATTAAATAAATTTCTAAAAGTTGTTTCTATATAATTTTTTAACATTGTGTTAAAAAATTTTTTTTAGCTCAAAACAATAATTTGGGACAGAAAGGGTTAATTAATGAAGATTAAATTGTTTATATTCACTGGAAATAAGAGAGGTACACCACAATTTACAATTGGAAAATAATTGAAAATATAATTCCTTCTCAAACTGAACCCTGCAATTATCCAAAAAACAATGAAAAACAGAATGTGTGGTGTTCCAAAACTAAAGGCTAGAAGAAGGAACATTCTCAACTCTGAAGGAAAGAATACCTTTCTCGTTAGGGGGCTAAAGCTTTTTAACGAAAACAAATTCGGAATACAAATGGCGTTGATGTGGAAATCTTCAAAAGGAAACTAGAAACCTGGCTCAAGACAACTCCAGATGAGCCGGTTCTACTTGGCTATTTGAGATGGAAAGCTCAGAAAAAATCTTCATGATGCCAATTCTAGAGGTTGAGTCACGAGCCTGAGTTCCGTACGATAAAAGATTGACATGCCCAACTCGTACCAGATTTCCAGGTGTGTATATATATATATATATATATATATATATATATATATATATATATATATATATATATATATACCTCGTTAACCTTTTTGCAGTTCCGTGCGTTGGTCTCTTCACACGAAGGTCAAGCTGGTGGCCCCCGCCTCTAGGCCTGGCTTGGTGGTACCATTCTGAGCCAGGCATCTAGTCTTATTTTGAAGACTTCAACTTTGACCCCCGTAATGTTCCTAAGGTCATTTGGAAGATGGTTAAAAAGTCTTGGGGCTCCCCTCACAATCAAGCTATTTTCCTTCAGTGTTGGAGGTCCTTTGTCGGGCTTTTAATTTGGGAACACTACACATTCTGACTTTCCTATTTTACAGCGTTGTTTAGATGGTAATTGGGTTTAGTTTGAGGTTTGGTGCCAGTTTTTCGATCATTTTCCGTATGTAGATTATGGTGTACTTCTCTTTTCTTCTTTCCAAGGAGTACAGGTTTAGTTTACATAGTCTTTCCCAGTAGTCGAGTTCTTTGCAGCCATCAATCTTGGTTGTGAAATGTCTCGGAATTTCTTCGTTTATTAATTTCTTCCTTTTTATATGGGGACGTCAAGACTGAGCAGTATTTAGGTTTTGGTATGATCAGTGTTCTCAGCAGGGCAGTTATTACTGTCTTGTCCCTTCTTTTGAACGTTCTTAGTACCTATCCCGCGACTCTTTTTGCTTTGTTTACCACTATCTGATTTTGTCTCGAATTTCGCATCATCAGTCATTATAACCCCCAAATCTATCGCTTTCGTGCTTCTCTGAATTTCCTGTATATCTGGAGCATATGCTAAGCTCATTTCTACGATATCTCAAGAGCTGAAATTTCTCGGTATTAAATGTCATGTTGTTTTCTGACGATTTGTATATTTTGTTCGTGTCCCTCTGCAAAGTCTCTACCTCTTTTGCATCGCTGATTTTTCTGCTGGTCTCTGTATCGTCTTCAAAGGATGTTGCTATACTTTTACTGTTTCTGTTAGCATGGTAATGAATAGGAGTTGGGCCAATACTGTTCCTTGTGGTGCTTCCGATTCTGATGATATACCTTGAATTTTGACGATCTGTAGACCTTCTCTGAGGAAGTTGTAGATCCATTTTCCCACTTTGCCTGTTATTCCCATATGTTTCATTTTGTGCTATTATCACATTTGTCGATCACCATGATCACATTTGTCGAACGCTTTAGCAAAATCCGTGTATATGACATCGTAGTTCTCATTGCCTTCCAGTGCATCTATAATGCACTGTTATAGTGCTCTATAAGTTGTGATAGGCATGATCTTCCTGATCGGAATCCGTGCCGATTTTCGTTGAATCTTTCCAGTGTCTCCAAGAAGTCATAGATTTTCTCTTTAACTATTCTTTCAAATACTTTGGTCATTGACACTGCTCTATAGTTCTTTGCTTGAGATATGTATATATGTGTACTGACAAGTAATTTGTACGTCAGCACGTAACAAGAAAATCAATGACTTCTTAAATTGTTCTGCATCCACCTTCAATAAAATTTATTACCAAATTTGAAACTACTTCCGGTTGGTCTTCCTGCAAGAAATGTCCCGCGTTTAAAAGCTTCACTTCGCAGCCATTATTGCGGAATAAATCCTTAAAAAGGTTTCTTCCAGGCGTCGTAAATACCTCTTTGTCACTATAACCAAAGAGGACTGGGCCCTTCCATTCTCTACGGAGGAAATCTTTTACCTTTTCCATCTCGATGGCCATGGGTTCCCCTGCAGTCAGAGGCACGATAAGGGGCCATTGAGCAGGACCCGCTTTGAACAAATATGAGGGGTAGGGGCTGTGTATCCTTGGATCGCTTCAATCGGTGCATTTGATACGGCTTTGAATACTAAACCCACAGGAACCTTTCTTCCAGTGACTGTAGTCAAAACTCGCCATGATAAATAAGGCAAATGTTCCACAACATTATAGATGGTATTAAATATGTTTCCTCGAGGAAGCAACGTATTCAGAAGGATAAATTGTTTAAAACGATTCTTTACTCTTCGAGCAACACTCAGCCCTGTTGGTCCACCGAGGTCCTGCCCAAATAAAGTCACATCCTGTGTGGAAAAAAAATTTTTTTTAGCTTAAGACGTTTTATCTGTCTATAATATTTATACCTTTAAAATATATTAAAAAAATGATATATAATTATGTAATTTCAACCTTTAATTTGAGTTCGTTATTGATTAAGCTATGTAATATAAGTAGTATGAAACAGTAGTACATAATTAAGTAAAATGTGTAACTGAAGTATTAGAATATAGATGCGGAAAAAAGTTCGCCTATGAAAATATCTATGGAAAGTACAGAAACTGAAAATTTCGAAATCCCCAAGTGACTTATAATTGGCTGGAAAATAACCTTGTGCTACGCCATTGCCTTTTTTAATGATTGGTTGCTGAATAAGTTTCCACAAAACGTAAGAGTATTCTCCAACCCTAAGTTTATCCATCTCTCACTCCCCTACTAAAGGAAACGAATATACAACTTTGGGCCAAAAAAAATAGAATACCGTATGAAATGAGCTCATGACCTTAATAATACCTTTAAGGTACACCTTTATGAGGAATATAGAGTATCTGTGACGTCATTATGATAGACACCTCTGTGTGGCAGTTTTGAAAAAATAAAATGTAGCGAAAACCTTATTAAATGGTAAAAATTAATGCATAGCGACTT
Source organism: Bathynomus jamesi (assembly GCA_023014485.1). Taxonomy (NCBI): domain Eukaryota; kingdom Metazoa; phylum Arthropoda; class Malacostraca; order Isopoda; family Cirolanidae; genus Bathynomus; species Bathynomus jamesi. Next base: position 453,348 of record JAJOZX010003322.1, read on the forward strand.
GCCATAATATTACAATATCTTGTCAAGTGTTACAAAAAAAAATAGAATAAATTCATTGTTTATTGAGTATTGCCAATATATTAAACCTTTATCAAAGACTTTTTAACTCTGCGTCTTAGTATTTAGTTGGTATATCTATAGCCCTGATTACGGCCTCCAACCGACTTGGCATCGAGTCGACAAGCCTCTTGCAGTCTTCTGTAGTTATGATTGCCAGGTTGTCATCAAACACCTCTTCAATTCACTAAGTGTTTCTGGTTTACACTTCTGGACCTTCTGCTTAGCAATATTCCAAAGATCTTCTTCGGATTAAGATCGGGAGAACTAGCTGGCCATGGTAGTACTTCAATTTCATGAGCATCAAACCACGCAGATGGTGCACGAGTCGCATGAGCTGGAACAAGGTCGTGTTGAAAAATAAATGGTTCGTCTCCATACAGCTGTTCTTCAGACTCCAGCATGAAGTATGCTAAGATTTCTTCATAAATATGACTATTGGCAGTTCTCTTTACAAATGCAAGTGGCCCCACACCATTTTCATTCATGCAACCCCACATTAATGCATACGGTAAAAAGAGAACCAAGGTCCAAGGTTTTCAAGATGGATGGACACCCTGCGGTTTGGAAGACTAGCGATCATAGACGTGTGGGGAAAGACGGATTGAGGAAGTGTTGCAGAATTGACAGGTTGAATAGACAAAAGTCTGAAAATACCAATTAACCCTTGCATTGGAGAGTTGGACAGAAAAGAAATGAGTGTGTGTCGAAAGTCTGGTACTGCGTGCTCTCCTTAATTAATTCTGTCGGGCAGCGTGACTTTACTGCTGTTAGGGGCCGTTCAAAAATTACGTAGCGCTATTTTTGCTAAAACTTGACGCCCCGCCCCCTTTTAACGTTCCGTAACGCTAGACCAGACACCCACTAAGATGTCATGTAACCAGAGCTGGGCAATAAATACATTGAATGTATTTAAATACTAAATACATGGGAGAAATGTATTTAAATACTAAATACATTTTACGAATGTATTTAGATACTAAATACAAAATACATCAATTGTATTTAAATACATTTGTAAATACATTTTAAATACATACAAATTTTAACATATGCATTCACTAATTCATGTTTTGATAAATTTCTACTTTAGGGGACACGGTGAATTTCGAAATAAATACACCACTCGATAGATCAGACGATTTTAAAAGCTTTTTCGTCAATGAATTTTCCATCGCAAATTGGATTGATTGCAACGAGTTAGTTACACAGGCCCACTTAAGGCAGAGCCGTTTTGTACGATTATTCGGTCAATTTCAAGATATTTTTGATGTCTAAAAAAACATACCTTCAGATGAGTGTACAGATTCGTTGTAGCATTGCTACCGGCAGAGACTTCGTGTTTACACAGCAAGCAGGTGCACTTTACCTTATTACCGTCTTTAGATTTAATTTTAAAGTATTTTCCATCAAACAGAGGGTGCACTAAATTGTTATCTGCAGATATATCACTGTTTGATTCACCGGATTTGCTTGTTGAAGCTATGACACGCACACGATAAAGAAATCAACCGCTTTCGACTAAGAGTGGCACACAACTGATTGAACTGACACGTTGAAACATGAACCATGCTGTACTACACTGTCGACGCGTCGTACTGTGCTAGTACAGAACGTGTATTAAACCAGTAAAAGTATTTACATTTTATATTTTGAGTATTTAAATACATTGTATTTAAATACTCATTAAAGTATTTAAATACATGAAAAACAATGTATTTATAAATACAGTTCTAAATACACAAATGTATTTAAATATGTATTTAAATACAAATGTATTTAAATACTGCCCAGCTCTGCATGTAACCCCTAATAGTGGGTGTCTGGTCTAGCGTTGATACGGAACGTTATAAGGGGATGGGAAGTGTCAAGTTTCAGCAAAATTAGCGTTACGTAATTTTGAACGGTCCCTTAATACTTTACTGCACAGAAGTCTTTCTGAGACTGAATAAAATCGTCTGGCGTCAGCTAGAACAAAATCGGTAAAGTCACACTGCCCGACAAAGGGTTAAAGGAAGAGACATGCAGTTAGAGTTCAGAAAAGCAGTGTCCCTTGTAAAAGTGAGAGTAAAGAGAGAGTGAGACAACATTGCGGCGAAGAGAGAGGGATTGAAGACAGTGAGTAAGAGGTGGGGAATTGATGAGACGAAAACCTTTGATCCCATACAAGGGCGGACAAGACCCCTCTACAGCAGGGCCGGATCAAGACCTTTAGAGGCCCTAAGCACTTAAAAGATTTTGGTGCCCCATATATATGTAATTCAAAATATAAACAAAAATAAACCATAAAATAAAATTTTATTTTTTGAAATGAAACGAGAAAACTTACAGTAAGATGGAAAATAATGTTTATTTTTGTATACTTCCACTTCATTTATATTTGAAAAGTTTTCTCCTACTTTTTTTAATTGCAGTCTTTGATCAGATCCTCAAAACTAATCTTACGTAACACATCTGCTTCTATACTTAGTAGAGATAAGGCATCCAGCCTGCCTTGTTGCATAGTTGTTCTGTTGGTATTTTTAATATACTTCAACTGAGAAAATGAACGCTCAGCTGAGCAATTTGTGACCATTAATGTTAAAAATATACGAAAGGCAATTTCTACATTTGGGAAGGCACACTCAATATTGTCTTCTACAATTATTTTATAAAGTTCAGCATGACTGAATCTTTTTTTACATTTACTATAGCGCACGAAAATATTTAATCTATATGTTTTTAATATGGCGCTCAAAGATTTGATATAAACAAAATAATAACGCAAAGCGTAAAGTGTGTGATTACAACGAAATATATTTATTCTCTCAAAAGGGTTGTTGTTCACTACAAATTCAAACAATGAAAAAAAATAAATACTATATATGAATATATATAATTCAGTTTTCAACAGCTTATAGGCTATAAGCCGCGATTATAATAGTATAATAAATCCATGGTAAATCCGACAATGGAAAATTTCTGTGGTGCCCCCCTTCCCTTGATGCCCTAAGCACGGGCTTATTTTGCTTAATGGTTAATCCGGCCCTGCTCTACAGAGAGAAGCAACTGAGTAGGGGTGGAGAAACAACGGAACTGGTATAGCACACCTAACCTCTAAGAAGCTGTTAGAGAGAGAGATTGAGATATTGAGATCTTGAGATCTTTCCAGGAAAGATCACGAGAAAAAGAAACACCAAGAATGTTGAGAAGAGGAAGGATTGAGTTGTGTATTGTTGAAGGTAAGAGGATAGTCGTGTGGAAGATTGTGACGAGTAGACAAATGAAGGAACTGAGTTTTTGAGCCACAAGGTTTTCTCCGCCTCAATCAGAGATCAGGTGTACCATACCCGTCTCACGCGAAGCATTGAGTGTTTGTTGAGATGGACGCTTCATGAAGCGGGTGGGGAAGTAAAGAGTGGCATCATCGACATACGAGTGGCCATGACAGGACAGGGAGTGCGACTTAATAGATCATTGGTAAATTAAAGGAAAAGAGTGGGTGATAGAACAGAGCCCTTAGAAACACCACTATTAATAACTTTAGAAGAACATTGGTCATCTACAACCGCAGCTATAGATCGGGCAGGAAGGAAATCAGAGATGAAGGCACAGAGAGGAGGATAGAAACCGAAGGAGGGCAGTTTCGAAATTAAAGATTTGTGCCAGACACACAAAAGCTTTTGATATGTCTGACGTAATGGCAAAGGTTTCACCGAAATCCAGAAAGGAGGATGACCAAGAATCAGAGATGTGCAAGGAGATCACCAGTAGAGCGTCCTTTGCGGAACCCATACTGACGATCTGAAAGAAAATTCTGAGAAGAGAAGTGTTTAAGAATCTTCCTATTAAGGATAGATTAAAAAATTTTAGAAAGGCAAGAAAGCGAAGCAATTGGACGATAAACGGACAGTTGAGAGCGGTCACCCTTCTTTGAGACAGGCTAAATGAAAGCGAACTTCCAGCAGGAAGGAAAAGTACTAGATGAAAGACAAAAGTGAAAGAGTTTGCCTGGGCAGGGTGTCGGCACAGAAGCACAGTTCTTGAGAACAATAGGAGGAAGACCATCAGGACCGTACGCCTTTATAGAGTTGAGGCCATAGAGGGCAGAAAAAAAATCTTTGGAAGAGATTCAAATTCATGACATAATTAAATCAGAGGGAGGAGGAGATGGAGGAACAGCACCGGAACCGTCCAGGGTTGAATTGGAGGCCAAAGTTCGAGCGAAGAGTTCAGCTTTATCAGAAGAGACGGCAACTGAGACTTTAGAATGGAAAAGAGGAGGGAAGAAGTAAAGTTGTTGAAGAGGTTCTTGGCTGACTGAGTGCCAGAAAGAGCGAGAAGAATTCGAATTGGATAGGTTTTTATATTTTTGAATGATGATGGAATTTTTGACGAGTCTTAAAAACAGATTTTGTACGATTCCGGGCAGAAATATAAATTAAACGAGAGTAAGGAGTTGGATGGCAACAGTACCTTCTGAAAGACTTCTCTGTTGCGGACAGCACTAGAACAAGTAAAGTTAAACCAGGGTTTTTTGCATTAGTAGTAGGAATAGAATATGAAATGTACGTCTCCATACCCGAGAGAATCAACTGCGTGATGTGCTCAGCGTACTCGGAGGGGCCAACGGCCACGGAAGCGGTAGTCATTCCATGGAAAATCACAAGTGCTGTCAAAGGGCCTCCCAATCAGCAGCGCCAAAGGGAGGATCCAAAGGCCGAATTGGAGCGATAGGACAGGAAACGGATACAAGATTGTGGTCGGAGGAGCCCAATGGAGAAAAAACTTGATATAATAAGAAGGACGAGTAGTGAGAAATAAATCTAGAATGTTGGGCCTATCTCCAAGGCGATCAGGGAAACGAGTAAGGTGCTGTACAATCTGTTCTAGGTCATTCAGGATAGCGAAGTTGTAAGCTAGTTCACCAGGAATGTCGGCGAAATGGGATGAAAGCCAAAGGTGGTGGTGAACATTGAAATCTCCTAAACTAGAGATTTCAGCGAAAGGAGAGGAGATAGAATGTATTACATTTTGGAAGTGAGGTAGTGAAAGAGTTTTGGATAGTCAGTGGAATCAGGAGAAAGGAAGACAGCGCAGATGTAGCCCCTATTTAGTTTGAGATTGGCATGTAAGCCGTAACTGGAGGGTGTAGAATTCGGTGGATTCAAGTTCGGGAAACGAGAGCAAGTTAGGTTGTTACGTACATATACACAACGTCCACCTTTGGAATGAAATTGTGTACAGAGAAAGTAGGAGAGGTACAGAAAAGGGGTTGCTGTCTGTCGTTCCAAACACCTGAGTTTCAGTGAGGAAGAGAAGGCGAGGTTTATAGGAGAGGTGAGGTGGTTTTCACCAGATTGAAAATTTGAGGAAAGGCCACAAATGTTGCAGAAGTTTATGAAAAATGAATTAGGCAGAGGCCCAGAACATCTCGAACGGGCAGTAGTAGAACTAAACCCACTGCCCGAGTCTGCGTTCCCGGTATCGGCCTAGGGGAAGCCAGAAGCGGGGACATTTACGGTTTCCTCCCTCGGGAACTCCGAGGCTCTTAAGGTCGATGTCATTGGTTTTTTTTTAATTTTGAAAGTTTGTGTAATGTATAAGATGCATGCATGTGTAATGAGGAATAGTGAGAGAATTATGTGTGTGACGGCATGCTGGACTGCTCACAGGAGAGATAAGACCCGGAAAAAGATCAGCTGAGGAGGATAGTGACGGGAAAGAGAGTTGCAGCACTTCCTGTCTCCTGCCTAACGTCCCCTCCTCCCGGAGTACTTTCCTGGTCGATTGGTGTTTACAATCTCCTCCAATATACTGTACAAATCATTGATTAAATACTGAAATAAGAAAAGGCAGTAGGAGCTAATGCGAATTGAACCCGTCTCACGTAGTTTCAGGAATACCATCCCATCCGGAACTCCCCAAAACGGACTCGTTCAAATGACACCAATATTTATGCTGTTTGACCATGCTCCATTGCCCTAATTCTGAAACCACGAGATGGTCATAGTTTTCCACTTTATTGCCTTTTCTTTTTCCCCCCTTTTCAGTATATTATTTCCCCTTTTAGTGTGGGAGTGAGGGGTAAGTAAGGTGGAAGAGTGTTGTTACGTTTTGTGAAAAAAAGGCGTTTCTATTCAATACCCAGTCATAAAAAACGAAGGTGTGGCATAAGGCTATTTTGTAACCAATTGCATATTTTTTTTATTTTCAGTGCATTTTTCATAGATTTCCCCGAGGTGAACTTTTATCGGAACTGTACCATCGATTGAAATAGTCGTGACACGCTGGGCCAGTGGGCCACGTTTACCTAACGGCCCAGTGCATCTCGCCTCTTGGCATCAATGCTTTATATGTCAACCAATATCTTAAATTCATTTTTACTTAATATATTTGCATACAATACTCTATCCTCGATAATTTTTTAAAAAGTATTATGGAACTTTGATTGTTTCAATGCGCTTATGTATGTACAGTATGATTCGTCTTATGGGCGCTTACATTTTGATATCTGATAAGCACTTGGAAAAGCACACAGTTTTGAATTTATTCTTACCTGAAGATTGAGGAACTGAACTAGATGAAGAAGCGAATCGACATGCAACTGATGAGTGTATTCTTCGGGATTTGTTAACTTGTCTGACCTTCCGAATCCTATAAAATCTGGGGCCACGACCCTATGCCCAACATTCACCAATAAAGGAATCATTTTTCTATAGAGAAAAGACCATGAAGGGGTCCCATGAAGTAACAAAATGGTTTCTGGAGCGTCCACTGGTCCTGAAAACGTGATACAAGATTTTAAAAGTATGGAAGTTGAAACTCCTTTTTTCCGCTACACGTTCCAATACGACTTCGCCACAATGCATTTCAGAACGAAATCTTCATTTCAATATAAAATATTACCAAAAATACTATGGGCAGCTTCAGTATATCGACACTACGATTAAATGATGATTATTATTATGATGTAGCATCATCATGGTCCATTTACATCAGTTTCAGATCAAGAAAGAGTGCACGAACTTTAATATTTTGGGGAAATATTTAGAGACCCAATAACTTCAGATTCTAAGGGAATACGAAACTGTAAGATGGTGGTTCTTAACCTCTTTAGGCTGCGACCCAAATTCTGGTCGTGGGGCTAGCTCAGCGACCCATGCCTTTAAACAGTTCACGTGTAATAGATAATAAATAATGGCAAAATGATTAAGGATAGCATAAATAAATGATAAATGACAATTTAATGATCCAATCAAAATGGCTTGGGGACCCAATTCGCGACCCAAGGGTTAAGAACCACTGCTATAAGAGATAACATTTACTGAATATTTTTCTGCATCAAACGTTGTTGATGAAACAATAAAGAAGGCAAATCACAACAGGAATAGAGGTACACAAATATTGTATGTTAAACTACTCTAACATAGCATCATGTTGTATATTTAAAAATGGAGATTTATAAAAAAAGAATAAGAAATATTTTCTTTACAAAAATGTTTAAAAATATTCTTACCAACATCTATGTAATGCATTCTCAATGATGGTTTTCCATCTAGTTTCAAATTCAGATAGTGTGGTTGCCATGGATACCCTTGCATTGGGAGGTGGGAAAAAAATTCTTCTGGTGTTCTGACAAATCTGGGTAAAACTGGTACAAAATGTGGCACAAAAACTGACAGGCATCCTGCAATACCACTTAACAAGGTCAGCACGGACACTAAATTAGAGGTCAGCATTTGAGTTGATCTGCAAAGAAAAATAGCGAGTCATTTGACTAATATAACCTGAGTTTTCATTTGCAATGTAAACTTCTACGTCATAGTTTCATTCAATAACTTGGTTTAAATTGCCTGAATTTAGTAACGCAATGATACTATAATAATGTTTGTTCATTCTCCTTTGTGACGGTAAATGTCACGCGATGTAGATCAACGGCTTTAGTGTATGAGATCTGAACTACCTAACGCGAAGCGGTGTTACGACTTCGTTCTTACCTTCCCCGGCAATGTCTTAATAAAATTTGTATTTGAATTTGTAAATGTTTAGTGCTTCATTTTGATTTTGTATGGGATGTATCTGTTATTGTAGTATATTACAGTATCTGCTTTTACAGTAAATTACAGTATCTGTTATTTTAATAATATTTATTGAGTAGGAACACATTACACAAGATATACATTGCATCCATACTAGTTTACACAGTTAGGATTAACGTTTAAGTTTTGTAGTCTAATTACAGTATTCGTAATTACAGTTTGATGTGCTTATTTTTATGGAATGTCTGTTTCTCTCCTTAAAATTTTGGGGGAGGGGGAAATAAATTATGGGTTTCGGGGGGGAGAGAGAGAAAAGGAAAGTTAACCATTTATCGGATCACCTGAAGATCAGGGCCCCCAGTCTTCTTTAGTTAGCTTTATAAAGCTAACTAACGAAAATATCACGACCTAACCTAACCAATCGTTAAGGGCGTATAGTTGAACTAACGATTGGTTGGGTTAGGTCGTGATATTTTCGTTAGCCTTATAAGGCTAACTAGAAAAGGCTGGGGGCCCTGATCTTCAGGTGTTCCGTAAAATTAAACATAAATTAAACACAAATTCTGTAAGTTCACGCCCATCTTTAGTAAAATAAATAATGAAAAAGGTACTTTCCTGTTATCCCGGACCCCAGGATATCCTCACTTTTACGGTCCTAAATTCTAACTAATAATGTGACAGTCCCAAATTAACCAATTTTTGAGGTCCGGGATAACGGGAAAGTACCATAAAAAATTAATTATACAGGCCCTGTAATTCACTTTTTCAAAAAAATAAGTAAATACAAGTTTACAGTTCACAATTTTTTGTTCTGTTTATGAATATTCATGTTGTAACAAGATATATATATATATATATATATATATATATATGTGTGTGTGTGTGTATATATATGTGTGTGTGTGTGTGTGTGTATATGTGTGTGTGTGTGTGTATATATGTGTGTGTGTGTGTGTGTGTATATATGTGTGTGTGTGTGTGTGTGTATATATGTGTGTGTGTATATGTATATATTATATATGTATATGTGTATATATGTATATATATATATATGTATATGTGTGTATATATGTATATTATATATATATATATGTATATGTGTGTATATATGTATATATATATATGTGTGTATATATGTATATATATATATATGTATATGTGTGTATATATGTATATATATATATGTATATATATATATGTATATGTGTGTATATGTATATATATATATGTATATATATATATATATGTATGTGTGTATATATGTATATATATATATATGTATGTGTGTGTATATATGTATATATATATATATGTATGTGTGTATATATGTATATATATATATATATATGTATGTGTGTATATATGTATATATATATATGTGTGTGTATATATGTATATATATATATGTATATGTGTGTATATATGTATATATATATATATATGTATATGTGTGTATATGTATATAGGTATGTATATAGGTATGTGTATATATATATATATATATGTATGTATATAGGTATGTGTATATATATATATATATGTATGTATATAGGTATGTGTATATATATATATATGTATGTATATAGGTATGTATATATATATATATGTATGTATATAGGTATGTATATATATATATATGTATATATAGGTATGTATATATATATATATATATATTATATATATATATATATATATAATATATATGTATGTATATAGGTATGTATATAATGTATGTATATATAATGTATGTATATAGGTATGTATATATAATGTATGTATATAGGTATGTATATATATATGTATATAGATATGTATATGTATATATATATGTGTGTATATATATATAGATATACAGGGTGGGCCGTAAGTTTCCATACATAGGAAAAATTAAACGTTTGTTTTTATGTTTCAGATACCCTAAGAAATATGCGTTTGACGTAAGATCTTGTTTACTGATGAAGCAAATTTTTACGTCAATGGAGAGGTTAATCGGCAAAACATACGTTATTGGAGTAATGCTAACCCTAACTGGCTGAGTCCGACGAAGATGCAAGGTGCCGGTAAAGTGATGGTGTGGGCCGGGATATGGGGTGACAGAATTATTGGACCAATTTTTTTTCAGTGGAAATCTTAATGCCGAAAGGTATCTTAACATGTTGCAAGAAGAGATTTTCCCATCCCTGCTAAACGAGGAAGGTAACTTCCCAGTTTACTTCCAGCAAGATGGAGCTCCACCTCATTATGGTCTTCACGTGCGTCGGTATTTGGATCAGCAGCAGTTTCCGGATGCTTGGATTGGTCGGCGTGGTCCTGTGGAGTGGCCTCCCAGATCCCCAGATCTCACCCCCCTTGATTTCTATCTTTGGGGGCACTTGAAGGCCATGGTGTATCAGGAAAAGATACGAGACATAAATCATCTAAAGGAACGTATCACCAACGCCATTACAAGCATAACGTCAACTGTGCTAATGCGTGTTCATCAACAGTGGGGAACACGTATTGAAATGTGTTTTCAAAACAATGGCAACCATGTAGAGCATATTATATAAATAAAAATGGTTGTCCATAAAAAAATGTTTATTTTTCCTATGTATGGAAACTTACGGCCCACCCTGTACGTATATATATAGATATATAGATAGCAGTGGCGACTGGCGTATAGGAGCGATGGAGCGGTCGCTCCCCCTTGCTTGAAACGATAAATATTAATTTAACAGATAAAAATATATTAATTTTAAGATATTAAACTAAATATTCTTGAAATATATTTTAAAAATTCATGTGGCATATCATGATTCACGAGGCATTTTGAGTAAGCCTTCATACAGTACATAATATTCTAAACTTATAGCATAGCTTCAAACAGCGTATCGCTGTTTGAATACAAAATAATATTGCAGCCGAATGGAGCGATAGATTTTTCGCTCAAGTAAATATAAATTATATTTTACTGTTGTAATGAAAATATAAGTACAATCGCGAATTTTGTTTATAATAACTTTATTTTTACTAATAGTTACTTCAGTAATAATGATATAAACCATTTATATGTATTTTATTGAAATTATTACTTATTTGTAATTAACTAGAATTGTACGTCTGACACAGCCGCATATGTTAATACAAGTACTCTTGTGAGCGGCAGTTGGATTCGCGCTAGCCTATTGTGAGTCCGTGTTGTCGTACAATTTTATGAAATCGCACCCCAATACATTTATACCACGAGTCGCCACTGATAGATAGGGTGGGTCAAAAAATGTAACCACTCAAATGGAAAAATCACCTTTTAATATTTCGGCTATGGTGGAATTTTTTTTTGTTTTATTAAAAAAAAATTTGTTAGACTTTCAATAGAGCATACAACCATATGTAAGTTAGTTCAGGCTAGGTAAGGTAAGACTAGATTAGGTTAGAGTAATTACCTTAGAATTTTTGCTTAAACTTACTTTCGATTTCGCCAAAATGACTGCGATCTTAAACTATACTGCTATTTGCATTGCAACCATTTTCGTCTGTAACAACCACAGACTCCATTGTCAATCATAAAAAAAATGTTCTCGAATTTCTGCTTCTCCAAAGTCTTTCGCACAAAATACGATCTTTTAGTACAGGGTGACCCAAACGGTACCTACCAACATTAACTTACATTTTCTCCCAAACGAATGAATAGAATTCGATGAAAATTTGCTGACACACTATACTACTCACGCCATTTGTTTAACATCAGTTTGGAGAGAATATCATTGGTTTGGACTATCGGAAGCACTATGGAAGCGGCATTGATTGGCCTGCCTATTCGCCTGATCTCAACCCGTGTAACTTCTTTTTGTCGAGATTAGTGATGCACCGGAGGCAGATTTCGGCCGGAGGCCGGAGGGCCGGAACCTCCGGCTTAGTGTTTTTTCCTCAGGCTGGAGGTTCCGGCCAATTAATTTATTTCAGTATATATATATATATATATATATATATATATATGTGTGTGTGTGTGTGTCCATCGTCTCATCTATTTAGGGCAGGGGTCACCAACCTGGACGGTAGCGCCCACTAGTGGGCTCACATTAAAGGTAAACATTTATTTCATTATTCATTTTATCGATTATGTTGATTTATTCTTTTTGATCTAAGGTGAGCGATAAGCTTTTTTAATTTTCAAAAAATTGTAAAAGTGGGCGGTGAACAAAAAAAAGGTTGGTGACCCCTGATTTAGGGTTTATATATATAGTCCTGCTATTTTAAATTATTAAGTCTTTAATAACTTAAACTTTATAAAAGTCGACTTTCTATGTTTTGTGTGTGCTAATTTCTCTAAAAATTCCCATTGAACAGAATATCCTCAGGTTATGAAGCTTATGATGATCTTGCTGAGTAAAGTAGCCTATATCAAATCAATTATTAATACAATTACTGATCACTCATAAAATAAATTATTATTACAGTCATCTGAGAACTGAAATATTCGGATAGGTGCAGAAATGAGGTTTTATAGTTTTATAGAATTAAAACTAAAAGTTGTCAGGTTGAATTTGGTGTACTTGGCACCTCCGGCCAGAGGCCGGAGTTTAGTGAGACCTCCGGCTGGAGCAGGAGGTTTTCTAAAATGGCCGGAACTCCTGCTCGGCCGGAGCCGAGATACCTCAAAGATAGTTTACCAGAGCAACCCAAAGACTTTGGGGGAGGTGAAATCATCGATTGAACGTGAAATCGTCGACATTCCGACAGAGGTTCTCCACAGTGTGGTATCGAATTTTGGGATGAGATTGCGAAAAATCGTCGAAGTGGAGGGACAGCACATCTAACACAGTCATATAAATGGCTTGAAATGCCGATTTGAATGGCGTTTGAACTATCTTTGTACTCAATAGTTTTGGTGAAATAAAGGCTTAAATTTGGTAGGTACCTTTTGGGCCACCCTGTACATTCATCTTTAATAATTCATTAACTAAATTCTTTTTCTTTTTCTCGCATAATTTTGACATATATAAAAATAAGTCGTATTTCCAAACGACATATTGACAAACAACTGACTAGCCTTGGGCCTTGAGACTTGGAACGCATATCCACCACGCTTAAGTTAGTTGAAAACCTTATGACTATACGCTACACGAACTAGTCCCATGTTTAACTATTAATTATAGATTTATTTACAATTTCTATTTACAAAAACACTTATTCATGACATAAAAAGGCTATTTGGAATTTACTGATCATTTTATTTGTTTCAAGTAAAACAAAAAAAAATTGACTTTTTAATTTTTATTCAATATTTCCTTATAGAAAATCATAGGCGAATGCAGAGGGGTGGGGGGGGGCGGGGCTTAATAACATAAGCATTCAAACGTTTTGCCTAATTTCGTTTAACCAGAATGTATGGGGCCTCCAAATTAAGCCCCGTTGCTTCAATTAAGCACCCTGGGCCCCGCCCCTCTCCTCTTCTGGATCCGCCTATGTAAAAAATGGGGCTAGATTTATTACACTTTAAAGTGTCACACTTTCAACCTGCGGAAATGCGCTATAAATAAATTTTATTGTTCCATTTAAGTGGTAACATTTTTGGATCACCCGAAAATCAGGGCCCCCAGCTTTCGTTAGTTAGCCTTATAAGGCTAACTAACGAAAATATCACGACTTAACCAACCAATCATTAGGTCAACTGTATGCCTTTGACGATTGGTTGAGTCGTGATATTTTCGAAGGCTAACTAACGAAGGCTGGGGCCCCTGATCTTCAGGTGATCCCATTTTTTTTTACCCACACAAAATCGAATGCAAAAATCAGTGTGAAATTCCGAAAATCAGGGCCCCCAGCTTTCGTTAGTTAGCCTTATAAGGCTAACTAACGAAAATATCACGACTTAACCAACCAATCATTAGGTCAACTGTATGCCTTTGACGATTGGTTGAGTCGTGATATTTTCGAAGGCTAACTAACGAAGGCTGGGGCCCCTGATCTTCAGGTGATCCCATTTTTTTTTTACCCACACAAAATCGAATGCAAAAATCAGTGTGAAATTATTTATTTGCAAGTAAAGGTTTGTTAATGTAAATTGTACAAAAATGTGAAATTTAGTCTCTCGTACGGTAAAAAACGAGATGAAAACCAAGTTTTTTTTCAAAAGTTTTTATTTTTTATTTTTATTTTTTTTTTTTTTTATTTGTTCTTTTTCCAACAAAAAACTAAACCTAGCAGCATTTCTAGAAAAGCTTCATTTTAGCTTTAGTATATACAGGGTGAGTCAAAAGTCTGGAAAGAGGAACTATGTTTTTCAATGCAAATGTATATAATTATACAGTATATTTGCATTGAAAAGCATAGTCTGGTTCCTATGTTTCCAGACTTTTGACTCGCCCTGTATATTATTATTTCGTCAATTGAGGGCCCCACCGTGACAGGGTTAAAGGGGAGACCACCAAAACTATTGTTTTATTTTGGTTCGATCTAACGTATTTGGCCAGGTGAGAACGAGACAACAGGTTCTGAAAGGGAGTAGAGAGTTGTTCAGCTTCCTTCGTCAGTAACAGCAACAGCCATGTGACGGAGGGAACCTAGAGCTTTACGTAGTATTCGAACCACGAGTCGCTACACAATCTGAACGCAGAGGGACGGGTCTCCCATCCAACAACTATCCAGTCCCAATGTCGCTTAACTTCGCTGATCGACAGGAAGTGGTGTTTAGACATGACCACGACGTACCTTTAGACCAGAGGTCGGGGAACAGGGGTAAATTACCCCAAATGGGGTAAATTTAAAAATTTTGGAGGTAATGCTTGCGGTATGAGAGACTCTTCCATTTTTTTAATTTGAATTTTTTGTATACTATATGCAACAATTTTAAGAGCAATTGGCTTGTTTTTGTTTACTTTGAAGTCTGGGGGTAATTTCACTTTACTCAAATAGATTTTTGGGTAATACCCAAAAAAATTCCCCGACCCCTGCTTTAGACGAATCTAGTTTAACTTAATATAGGCCTAAGTCTGCTTTCGATACCTGTTTGTGGTACCCTCAGCTGGATGAACGACGTAAACCAGATCAACCAATCGACAACGGATCCCTGCCGAAGGATGGGCAAGGTCCAAAAAATGTTTCGGTACATTTGTGCGTTCAATAAATAGGTGAACAGAAATATGATGCCAAAACTTAAAATTTCTTCTTTATTTCCTCATTCTTTAGTTAATTACTTCAATAACTCGTTCGCTAATTGAGCGAGTAGAATAGTTATATATATATATATATATATATATATATATATATATAATATATATATGGTGACGCAAAAGTCGAGCATCATAAGAATATTGTGTTTATATTTTTTCTTTTAGGTAGGGGATGGCTGCGAAATTAACAATAGACGAGAGAGTGAGCTTAGTTTTAATGTATGGAATACCAGATACTACAAATCGATGAATCAGTACAGAATTTAAATTCTGTACCGATTCATCGATTTGTTGTACCTGGTATTCCATACATTAAAACCAAGTTCACCCTCTCAGATATTGTTAATTTCGCAACCATCCCCTACCTAAAAGAAAAAAAATATAGTCAACACTGAAAATTCCTATGATGCGCGTCTTTTGCGCTACCCTGTATATATATATATATATATATATATATATATATATATATAACGTAAAGAACGACGCTTTGTATAAGAGAATTATCCGCGCAAGATGAGAGCGAAAGAACGAAACAAATGAAAAAATGAGGTACCCACCCGGGAATCGAACCCTGGATCTTCCGATTGCCGGTCAGATATGATAACCACTACACCACAGGCCTCACCCAAACAAATGCCGTAATTCCTCTACATACGCGCAGAAACCAATGCCCCAAAGGGGCACCTCTCGCTTGCCGTAACATTATATACATTATAACTGCAAACACGCAGTATAATTAACGTAAAGAACGACGCTCTCATCTTGCGCGGATAATTCTCCTATACAAAGCGTCGTTCTTTACGTTAATTATACTGCGTGTTATATATATATATATATATATATATATTCTAAATAAATGCTCATTTTTGTTGAAATTAAATGTATGTAAAATGCCTGTGACGGTTACACGTGTTTTGATCGAAGTCCAAATAAAAGCGGTATTACAGTAAAAATCCTGCAGTTAATCAGTTTTAAACTATGCCAGTAGTTGAGTGAATTCATAATGCACAGTGGTTATTTCTCCTTAATTAGTAAAAATCGGGGCATATGTCAAAACAAAAGTAAATAAAAACGAAGCGAATTAATCTACACAGCATTTTTCAGTGTGTTTCTTCGTGAAGGAAATTAGCTGCCCATCGCGAGGCTGAAATTCTTACAAATTTTAGAAAAATATGCTCCGAAAGCACAGCCAAAAGGAAATAGGAACTGGCAGGAGAGGCAAAAAGAGAAGAATATTCCGCAAAAGAGAGAGAGTAGCGGCGAAGTTAGCTAATTGCGGAGATGATAATGCCGGGAAAGTAATACAAGAAAAACTGGAGAGTATCGATAGGGAATACAAACCCTGATTAAGGGTCATACAGAGAGGGAAAAGGAAAAAGCGGTAGAAGCAATAAAGGAAAGTCCCAAATACTTCTATAATTATGCGAAAAGAAAAACAAAAACGCGCACCACTATCGGGCCTTTACGGAAAGGAAACAATGAACTAACCGACGATCTAAAAGAAATATGTGAAACATTGAACCCAGTATGAATCGGTCTTCAGTACCCCAAAAAGCGACAAAGCGATACCTGTCATAGATGCATCCTTTGGAGATAAATTGCAAGGGGAGAGTATAACAGGTTTTTTATTCTACCCAAGAATATGTAGCGCAAGCTATAGGACAAATGAAATCAAACTCGGCTGCAGGTCCGGACAAATGGAACGCATTAGTGATTAAAATCTGTAAAAATTAAATAGCTACTCCCTTATATTGGATATGGAGAAGATCCCTAGACACTGCGGAAATATCGAGCATCTTGAAAAGAGCAAACATTGTCCCTATATGTAAAGGAGTGGATAAATTTCAAGCAAAGAACTATCGACCAGTGTCATTGACGTCCCACCTCATCAAAGTATTTGAAAGAATAGTTAGAGAAAATCTATGATTTCTTGGAGACACTGGAAAGATTCAACGAAAATCAGTAGGGATTCCGATCAGGAAGATCATGCTAATCACAACTTAGAGCACTGTAACAATATCCTGGATGTACTGGAAGGCAATGAAAACTATGATGTCATATGCACTCCTGTGCATTATCATGCTAACAGATATAGACAATGGAGTAAACAGCAACAGTATAGTAACATCTTTTGCAGACGATACAAAGATCAGCAGAAAAATCAGCAATGCAAATGAGATGGAGGCCTTGCAGAGGGACACGAACAAAATATACAAATGGTCAGAAAACGTGACATTTAACATCGAGAAATTTCAGCTCTTACGATATGGTAGAAATGAGGAACTTAAACAGACTGCATATTATGCTCCCGATAGACTGGAAATTCAGAGAAGCATGAAAGCGATAGATTTGGGGGTTATAATTACCGATGATGCAAAATTCGAGACACAAAATCAGATAGTGATAAACAAAGCAAAAAGAGAACGTTCAGAAGAAGGGACAAGACAGTAATGATTCCCGTGCTGAAAACACTGGTCATACCAAAACTTGAATACTGCTCAGTCGTGATGTCCCCATATAAAAAGGAAGAAACTAATAAACTAGAAGAAATTCAGACACATTTCACAGTTAAGATTGATGGCTGCAAAGAACTCGACTACTGGGAAAGACTATGTAAAATCTGTGCTCCCTGAAAAGAAGAAGAGAGGTACACCATAATCTACACATGAAAAATGATCGAAAAACTGGTACCAAATCTCAAACTAAACCCAATTACCATCCAAAAACCGCTGGAAAATAGGAAAGACAGAATGGGTAGTGTTCCCATATTAAAGGCCCGACAAGGGACCTCTTCAACACTGAAGGAAAATAGCTTGGTTGTAAGGGGGCCAAGACTTTTTAACCAGCTTCCAGAGGACCTCAGAAACATGACAGAAGTCAAAGTCAAAGTTGAAGTCTTCAAAAGAAGACTAGATACCTGGCTCAGAACGGTACCAGATAAGCCGGGTGTACCTGGCTATGTACGGTGGAGAGCGCAAGAAAGCAACGCGCTCCTCCACCAAACCAGACCTAAAGGCGGGGCCACCAACTTAACCTTCGTGCGAAGAGAGACCAACACACGGAACTTCAAAGAGCTTAAAAGAGGTAAATGAAACTACTATTATGGTAAAAAACCATTTTTCCAACGATAAACTCTCTCTCGTTTCGATTGATGAAATTTCCAAGTTTCTCTGAACAACGACCAAAGATAATTTTAGATTTAGATTTCTTATATAAAAAAAGCTTAAAATATTCCAAGTTCAATTATTCGATATATTTTTTTTTTTTTCTTCCAATTACTATTCATAAATTTTCTATATTTTAATGGGCAGCGACGTGCATCATCGTGTATGAAAGTGCATAATTTAGTTGTTGTTTTTTTATTTTAAGTAGTGGCAATTTTGAGTGCATTCATGCCTCATTATTATTATTATTATTATTATTATTATTATTATTATTATTATTATTAAGGGACAAGCTTCAGTTGCGTGCAAATGAGGAGTCATCACACGGAACAGTTGAAAAAAAAATTATATATATACACGTGTGTGTGTGTGTGTGTGTGTGTGTGTGTGTGTGTGTGTGTGTATTTATATATATTAATCTGTCAATGTCAGACATTTCCTGAGAAACCTGATTTTCTTATTTCCTTAATTTCAGAAACTATTTAAGTTTTAAGCCTTTAGCCATTTTTTTTTTTTTTTTTTAAATTTAGAAAAATTGAAGTCTAAGTGAAGGACAAGTACTGTAGATAGATTATGCGAGCACGTTCCGTTTCATTTATAGGTTACGACGAACTGGATTATCAGAGGGGGATGGGGTCGGAGGGGGGGGGGGGGGGGGTCGAACTACAGGAAAGGTCCAATTTTTTAACCATAATTATAACTTGATATTATAATATATAACATCATTTAATAAATAAACGCTTGCATGTTTTTTTTAAGTTTCACAAACTACTCTAAACTCTCCCCCGCAGTGACTTGGTCGTTGCGCCAAAACGTCCGCCTTTCTACAATTTTGACCCCCCCCCCCCCCCCCATCTCTTGGGAAGTCCTGCCTACGGGACTGAATAAATATATATATAATGATGAAATTTAAGATCTAGTTTTTGTAAACCTTAATCTTAAAACCAATCTAAAACTATTTTTTATTTTGCAGTTATTTTGCAATTTTATGCTTTTATCATGATCGTAATCATTATGATCGTAATGATCGTGATGATTATGATCATGCGTGCTTTAACTAATTTTAAATTTTTTACATAAAAAAAGAACATTATAAATAAAAAAAATTTATTTAAACATAACGAAAATGGGGGGGGGACCGTTAGTCACTCCAAACAGGAAAATTTTCAACATTATTTCAATAGTGACTACTTCTATTTTTCAGAGATTTTTGTCATTCAAGTTAGATTTTTTTTAATGATTCAATAGAAAATTGTTTCTAGAGGATTAAGGTCATTATCGTTTATCTTGTATAACTTTTTAATATTAGAAAACTTATATATATATGCCCTGTGCCAAAGTTAGGGATCACCCGGTATTTTTTCATACAAATAGCGATATGGATTCAGTAATGAATTTTACTGATTCTAATATTCTTTATCGAAATAAGACCTAATTTATGACTTTAAATGAATGTCTCTGGAAATATAATTGTGACCTCAACGTATATCTCGGTCAGATTTTTGGAAATGGCCCCGAAATGTCTATTTTCTATTTCTGTTCATTACATGTTGAAATTTGTAATAGAGTGTTTCTTTAAATATATTCAACAATATTGTCTGGAATCCCGGGGCCGATGGATTCGTAGACATCGACGCTAACCACTAGTTTGAACTTAGTTTTTTAACTCTTAAAACATTTTTAACGCCTTTCATGAACCTTACTATCAAATATATACTTGTTATAAAGTACATATAATAAATATTACTCGTTCATGTTCACTCGCGTTACGTATGACGTAAAAGCATACGGTAATAATGTCGTACAAAGGAAGCTACAGTCAATGGGAAAGTAGTAAAAAGAGACGAAGATTTTTTCAAACGGGTGTTCAGGATCTAATCAAGACCTAAATGAAATTGACACAGCTGATGATATGGACAGACGTAAATAACCATTAAAGCTATCACAATACAGTAACTACTATTGCTACAGAAGTGCAGGAAACTACCAGGGTGAAATTAAGTTGGTTTATCCACATAGGCGGATTTACTGTACGTATAGGCAGAGTAGGTACCTGCCCAGGGCGGCGAATTTTGTGGTATTTCAGCCTAAATAAAGAAAACGAAAATAGAAAATAAATTATAAGCACTAACAAATTAAATGAATTCGCAAATAAGTTTTAAAATAAAAAAGAACAGCGGCCTATAATAGCAAACTAGCGATACTAAATGGCACAACATATAACTTAAGGCATTTCAGTCCCTGCCCTGGGGCGGCAAAATGTTAAGTACGCTTCTGTCTATCTACAATCCAACAAAAATAATAGAGGAAGGGCCAAAGGAGTTCGTTGCATGGGTTGCGTGGGTTTTAGTAACTGTTAATGTTTTCCCTTTGTTGACTTCAAGGTTAAAAGTCGTTTTTACGGCAACGTGGGCCTACCCTTTTTTAACCCCCCCTCCTGACGCAGTTTGTATCTGATTACAGATGAGTCAACTTTGACCCCGGTAGTTTTCTGCAGTTTGATAACATAGCAGGTGGCTCAAAACTTTTACACAGTATATATATATATATATATATATATATATATATATATATATATATATATATATATGTGTTGTTTGTAGTTGAAATGTGTGTGTGTGGGTGTGTGTATATATATATATATATATATATATATATATATATATGCACCTCGGTGGTGCAGTAATTAGCGTTGCTGACTGCGAATCCATCGGTCCGGGTTCGAGACCCGACCGCAGCCGGCGCGCAGCAAAACCCAGCTGTTTATCCTTCCACACAATAAAGAAAGTGGTTGATAGATAAATGGGTACCCTAGGTGGCTTAGTGGTTAAGACGCTGGGCTGCTAATGGGGCGTGGTTCGGATTCCACGTTAAACTGGAGGTAAATATACACACAGGGTGGCGCAAAAATCGCGCATCATAGGAATTTTCAGTGTTGATTATATTATTTTTTTCTTTTAGGTACGGGATGGCTGCGAAATTAATAATAGACGAGAGGGTGAGCTTGGTTTTAATGCCTGGAATACCAGGTACAACAAATCGATGAATCGGTACAGAATTTAAATTCTGTACCGATTCATCGATACAGATGAACAAATCATTCACCGATTCAACAAATTCAGCGACTTGTAGTACCTGATATTCCATGCATTAAAACCAAGCTCACTCTCTCGTCTATTGTTAATTTCGCAGCCATCCCTACCTAAAAGAAAAAAAATAAGTCAACACTGAAAATTCTTATGATGCGCGACTTTTGCGCCACCCTGTATATATATGTGTGTGTGTGTGTGTGTGTGTGTGTGTATGTATATATATATATATATATATATATATATATATACACTATCGAGCCTCGGGTATCTTAGGAAGAGTAAAGAGTTTGCTAATTTTACTAACCACCGCTTCGACCACAACTATTCAGGATACCAGCAGCTCGCAGTATCATTACCAAGTGTATAGAGGGTGAATATACTAACGAGGCCTCCCTCGTGGTTCATCACCACTTTAAGGGCAACAATGCTTTGATTTAGTATTTTCAAATGAATGGTCCCATCCAGAATCTTTTAACCTACGTTTATCGTCAGTTTGCATTGCAGACACTCCTGCATGATCCCACAGGTCGTGGTGCAAGGTTCTTCCGAAACAAGGTGTACCACAAGTTGTTTGATTCCCAAAGCAACATATATGCACTCGTCTTAATCACAAATATATTCACGTCACCTCAGGCCTTTTCTACACAACTGGACCAAAACTCGGAATATCTGCAATTTCAAACTTTCCGTTTATATTGTCCTGTATTTGCTCATATGTTTAAATTAATATTGTACTTATTTCCTAACCTGACCTAATTATATGTCACTAATTCGAAAAGCCAGACATTAGGATTTTCCTAGACGCCAAAAAAAATCGTATAAAATCTATATGAACACCATTTTGAAATGAGGAATCTCCACTCGGAACAAATTATATTATTTTTAATAAGAGCCCAGTAAAGCCTAAAGCTTAAGGGCCAAATTAAATTAAATAAATAGTTGAGCTTCAGAATTATTCGTGTCATTGTAAATTGAAAGTTGTATTTATTTTATTAATAAAGGTTATTCAATTAAAGGTTGAAGGTCGGGTGTGACAGTTGGCGGGAAATTTTGGGGAGCCGCGAGTAGCGGGTTTTTGGGCTATTTTGAAGGGGGTAGCTGGGTTTTGGGCTATTTTGAAGGACTGATTATGACAATCAAAAACTTAACCCAAATAAGAAACAATAATAATATAATTATCTCCATCATATAGTATTAATGATGGAATGAATTGGAACATAATCCATCACGAGTGATGAGTATTTACCAGTGACACATCTTCAACAGCTGGAGGTGTCGACGCCAGGGGCGTTCACACCTACTTGGTAAAAAGAGTCACTAGTGTGTCAGTGTTTACCAGTGTCTAATATCGTTGTCGTTGGTTTTGAAAAGAGTTCTATACTTCAGAATGGGTAAATGGGCAAAGTATAGAAATAGTCCGGTTGCACGGGGTGGGAACCCTGCATTGTTTGTTATAAAGCAGATCTTAACATATTTTGAAAGCTTATACCACCCCATTCAAGAATCCATCGGGTGTACACCTGACCCCCGCTTGGCTTTTTCAATATGGCCGCCATTTTCCAAGATGGCCGGCGAAACTGAAAAATCCCATATTCTGGTCAATACTTGATGGATTTTAATGATCTTGGTGTCATTTCTAGGGGTTTTTAGGATGACGAGTCGATCTGGAGGGGTTGCAGATACTTTGGGAGTCGTTTTGACCCACATTCGTCAATACTCAAGGTCATTGGAGGTCAAACGTCCCCCGAAATAAGGAATATCCCATATCCCGGGCAGTCGTGGAGATATTTTGGCGATCTTACTGTCGTTTTTATGGTTTTGGGCGAGACTGAGTAGTTCTATAGGCACATGATAACAGTAGGATATCATTTTGTAATTCCATGGGTCAAGTCAAGGTCATTTGAGGTTAAAGTTTGGCCTTGAAATATGATAATGCCACAGTTGACATCACTGTATTTGCTTTATTTCAGTGACAATTTCTACAATCTAGCTAACTGCTGAGCATTTAACATCTTTTCTGCAGATAAAACTAGATCATAATGCTTAAATGACACAACCCACATTATATGGATATGGATATTCGGATATAAACCACAATTTATGCTGAAGTGCAGGTTACATGCATTCTATGGGAGGTTGCAAAGCTACAAGATATGACCTCGTAAGCAAAACAAAGCTCACACCTAGCTGGGGGATTGGCATTGACAACTTTGATGCAGTTATTCACATTAGGTAACCATTTATTGGGGGCAAATATCAAAAGACATGGTTGTGTCAGGATCATCAGTCTACTCTTCGTTTGCGTTTTGGGTCAATGGATTGTTGCAATCCAAGCCGCTGCCACATGCACAGAACATTGTGCAAGGGATTCCGCGTCCATGCAGCCGCAGCGACTCCCCTGCATGCTGATTGTGATTCACACCCACATCTGATTAGCTTCAGAACTTCATCTGGTGCTAAGCACACTCCTTCAACTGTTTTTGGGATGAGAACTCTGTTTGTTTCGTCTCTCTCCCACTCATAATGCACAGGATCAAGTGGTGGTGGGCCACACTTTAGTGCATCGAGCCAGTTCGCCACAGTGTAGTGGGCTCTGAGCACATTTTGATGGAAAGCTTCAGTTGTTGGTGGTAGAGAACATAGTTTGGGTGCAGCAGTTCCCGACTTCCCTGTCTTCTGAGCTCATACTCGCTGACGACACTCAGTAAGAAATGAGGATTTCTTATCCCCATAGCATGCAACAATGAACGCTGTTGCCTCTTTCTCGATATGGTCAAAGCATGCATTAAGGGACCCCAGCTTGTCTAGCTTCCGACCCTTCTTGGCTGTGGCAATGGCAGTGACTTTGCCGATGCCATGTATTGCTGCAACTGTCACAACCACTCAAAGCGTGTAGTTTGAGGATTTATGGGATGATGTCTTTATGCTGGGTTACAGTTGCTCGGATGTCCACTGATTTTCTGCCACGCACTCGAGACTCCATAATCATGGGACAGCCTAGTTTCTTATTCATAGAAGTGAGTCAGCATAGCAAACACACATTCTACACACAAAGCAATGAAGGGGCGGTGTTCAGGTTCAACCCTTGACTTATTCTGGCAAGCTCTCTCAACCTCAACATGAAAGGTAGACATACAATCTTTATGGTATCGGGCTTCTTCAGCCGGTAAATGTCCTTTCATGCCCAACAACCTACTGAGTACAACGTATCCCTGCTCATCATTTTTCAGTTTACACTTTTCTATCAACACATCTTTGTAATTTGTTTTTTTATCACCAAGCTTATCGGTCATAAACCTAGATGCTGGAATGCGGTATTGCACCGAAACTTTGAGGTCATATTTCGGGTAATATACACTCACTGACTTTCAAACAAAAGAGTGTTTTTTAGGGTCATATACTGGGCCTTCAGTGAGAACAGCACTACGTAGTCTTTTCGGCTCCACTGTAAGGGTATCATGAATGCTGATAAATTCCGCTTGGATACATAAGTGGAAACACAGTTCTTGTGACAACAAAGGATTTTTGCTCCATCTTCCAAGAGAGGCTCTAGTCTCGCTCGAACATCTGGCTGCCCTCTGATGTCGCTGCTCTCTCTGATTTTCTGAATCCTCCTACAATTTGAAAGACCTTTCTGACGTCCAGGACAGCTACGCAGGAAATCCTTGAAGAAACATTCGTCTGCAGCTTTTGTAGAACCTGAAAAATAAGAATTTTGTTTACCCATTCTTCAGAGTACAAATCGCATTGAAATATTTATCCTCAGCAATGAAACTAAACAATACTCACCTGGTATATTCTCCATATTCAGCAGTCAAAAAACAATTTGGAATCGGCATAACCAAGAAGTCATCAAACCACCAGGTGGGCAGCACCATCAGCAATAATCTCAACGACTGCCCTGGATATGAGATATTCCTTATTTCGGGGGACGTTTGACCTCCAATGACTTTGAGTATTGACGAATGTGGGTTAAAACGACTCCCAAAGTATCTGCAACCCCTCCAGATCGACTCATCATTCTAAAAACCCCTAGAAATGACACCAAGATCATCAAAATCCATCAAGTATTGACCAGGATATGGGATTTTTCAGTTTCGCCGGCCATCTTGGAAAATGGCGGCCATATTGAAAAAGCCAAGCGGGAGTCAGGTGTACACCTGATGGATTCTTGAATGGAGTGGTATAAGCTTTCAAAATATGTAAAAATTTGCTTTATAACAAACAATGCAGGGTTCCAGTAAAATCAGGGTCTGTGCTACCGGACTAAAAGAAATATTGCAAAGACTGGGAAAAAGAACCAGAATTGAAAAACTGGATTACGTGTTGCGAATGATGAGTCTAAAGCCGCCTGCAAGTTTTACAAAACCGTAATTAAAGCGCATCATTCAGACCTTATTGCGCACCAAGGTCGTGCAGAGTGGAGGGGCACAGGGGCCTAAGCCCCTGCCATTTTCCCTCCATGATTCAGAAGTGCCCCTTTTTCAGTAAGTTTATGTATATGAATACAGTAAACTTCTTTATGGTTAAAAAAAGAAATGGGACTTTCCTATCAAGGAGGGTGGGGGGGTCACACTTCTATAGAGGCTATTAATTTAAGTTAGCGAGTCCGAAAATTTTCCCCCCGGGAACCCATCCCATTATAACACTATGTATGTATAGGGGAAAAATGTGTCCCATTTACAACACTTAAGTACTTATCAACACAACATATTAAAATTTTCATTTTTTTATTTATACTTAATATTTAAGTACCACCTGGTTGTGAAATTATTCCGGACCCCCAACGAGGTGCTTTTTTTGGCCTTGAACCCCTGTCTCTTAAATGTTTCTTGCAAGGCACTGTTGCGCAAGCACAAACAGAAAAAAAACAATAAAAATTCTGCTCCATTCTCCGGTAAAAGGACGTTTTTCTGGAGCGATATTGCGAAAAGGAGTACAGTATTTGAACAAGTGTTTTTGCAAATGAATGTGATAAAATAAAATCAGGAATAGATCGGAGCAAAAAACGGTAGAAAACACCTTTCACATGAGGGCATATATGCTCAACGGCATAAAATGTAATGCAACACATTATGCCAGATAATTCAATGCTGACAAAATGTACATTGTACATACGATAATACCGGGTGTCCCATTCGAAATGAAACAACTTTGAAACCTTATAATTTTTTAATGAATGATGCAAACAATGTAATATTCACGCAGTAAATAGTCAATGTCATAAAGTTTCATATGATATATGTGAATTATAACATTTAGATACATTAGATACATTATGCATAGCATAATGTTTCCTTTTGTTAAGATCTTCACATGTTATATGCTGAACAATTTGAAGCTTATATGGATAGAGCTGCAGCCGCTTGCGCACGACTATATATGCACAGTTGAACGAGGAATCTGCAGTTCGACACTGGCACAACGGATGGACATTCTCGGGCTACTACCAAAGGCGCTGCGTATTCGTTCATCATCATCATCATCATCCGATCTTGTTCGCCCTCCAGAGTGTTCCTTTAAAACACTGCCAGTCTCCTCAAATTTCTTGGTCCATGCATATAGGTCTCTTTTGGTGGATGGTTCCTCGTGAAAGGTTGTACGGAATCGCCGTTGCACCAGAGTAGGGGACTTCAACTCAGCCATCCATAACAGACATTTCGCTTTTTCTTGTGGGGTAAACATAATTCAATCTGAAACAAACAAAAAAACATTGACAAAAACTTATGCATATGGTGTAGTAACTGGCAAAGTTTCAACATTCTCACATTAATACTTTAAAAATTACAGAGTTTCAAAGTTGTTTCATTTCGAATGGGACACCCGGTATATATAAGTGGAACATCAATGAGGATGCCAGTATAGACATGTAAGAAAATAAGCAAGGTTTAGTTTTAAGTAACTAACATTAGTACATAGTTATTTTTTGCTTAATTATGTTTATTAATACAAACTGTCCTTGTTTTTTGTTTGTTTAATTATCTGTTATACTTTTATTCACTTTTCTTATGTTATCATCAAATCTGTCATTCGTCATTACTTTTTGGGCTACCTTTGGGCTACCTTTGGGCTACCTTTGGGCTACCTTTGGACTACCTTTGGACTACCTTTGGACTACTTTTGGACTACTTTTGTACTGGTTCAACGGCCGAGATTCCTCGGGAAGATCGTGGTGCCTCTTGGCAACCCTGCTAATCAGTGTATGGGTTTATTGCTGGTAATCCGGATCCCGACGGTGATCCGTCTATTGGTGACCTCTGCCCTAGAGGATATCTAATATTTTCAATTCTTCTCATTTTTAGTAGTTAGGAGCAGTCGGGGAAAGGAAAGAATTCCATTCAATATCCCAACCTTAACTTCGCTGATCGACGGAAAGCGCTGTTACGACATTCACCACGACGTAACCCTTCAACCTCATAAATTACTTTTAATATTCAATAGTAAAAGTTCACATGATCATAAAAAATGGAAAGGGAAGCTTTTTTTGGCATTGTTTGATCGCTTTGGATTTAAATTTTAACTTAAATTACTTTCAAGTAATATTATATAAAAAGCGAAGTTGGGTGTAAAAGGTCACTATACCAAAAAAAAAAAAAAAAAAGTTGTTCGCGACACCCTTAAGATTTTGTCTTCTTTTACGCACCCCCTACGCCACCCCATGAGGTTTTCCGTCTCTCTCACTGTTCACCATAGAGTTCTTCCCCCAATAGCTGGGCAGTGGGCAGTGTGTCATTTAAAACTGAGTAGATATATCATTATGGACGTCATCAATTGTGAATGATTTTCGTTATTTGAAATTGTCTTACGTTGAGTAAGTTTTGAATTTTGCCTTATTTATTTTTGTTTTTGTTGAAATTTCTTGGCACACCAGTTGGGAAACATTCGTATACAGGTCAACGTACTAATAAGGCTTCCGTACTGGTTCACGACCACTGTGTTATCAAAAAAAATATGTGATAAAGTTTATAATCAATTACGTGCCTTTGTCGTTACTTTGCACTGCAAATACCTGGCTCTATAGGTCTAGGTCAGGGGTGGGGAAACCCTCGCCCGCGGGCGAAATTTCGCCCACGAGCTAATTTCAATTCACCCGCTTAGGTATTTATTATTTACTAAAAATTATTTATTTACAGCCCAGTAAATAGCTTTTAAAAATACATCTTATATACAGCGTGTCCCAAAGAAATGTATACCCACTTTGTTCGATAATACCAGCTATGAGGATAATAAATATATTAATTTTTATGTTTTTTAATAAAGAATTTTCTCCTGAATCTAAATATGTAATTATTTTTATTAAAAATTGAAAAACAAAAAAGTTACAGATGTTTAAATTATAATTATTATTTTCGAGACTTCATGCGCGATATTTTCTAATATTTTTGCACGTATACGAGATAAGTTTGAAACCGACGCGACGGCACTGTGCAAAACTTACAAAAACAACGTTCTGGAAGACGTCGAACATCTTAGATAAAGTGTCATTTAACCATGGAATTTGTAATTTTTTGAATTAACTAATAATTACAACATTTATGCTTCATATCAACACTAAACATAAGTATCTCAAAACAGTCGGTTAAAATATTAGAAAATATCGCGCATGAAGTCTCGAAAATAATAATTATAATTTAAACATCTGTAACATTTTTGTTCTTCAATTTTTAATAAAAATAATTACATATTTAGATTCAGGAGAAAATTCTTTATTAAAAAACATATAAAAAGTAATATATTTATTATCCTCATAGCTGGTATTATCGAACAAATTGGGTATACATTTCTTTGGGACACGCTGTATATAAGCTTAAAATTTGCCAGACGCCCGCGGAGATGTTTATGTTATCGATTTTCGCCCTTGGTACTGAAAAGTTTCCCCACCCCTGGTCTAGGTGCATGATTCATCAGGAGCAAGATGCACCACAAGTTTATTTTAACTTCTTAATTCTTTAACGACGGGTATATGATTCTGTAACCCAAATAAGTATAAATTGTATTATAATATAGGCCTAAATAGCTTAATAATAACTAGTCACTTAAATGACACGCATTTGGCTCACTTTCATGGTAACTAAATAACATTTATATAAAGATGGAATAGCATTTGTAAAAACATTGCACTCTCGTACAATTTATATTATTACTTCCGATCGGATTGTGTGTAAATCCCACCATTCGTGAAAGAATTAAAATAATGATTACTTTATTTATGGACGAATGAATGGTCATACCTCAAAATGTTTTCTTTCTCAGAGCAACCACGGATGAATGACACTTAACAATGAAAGCTCGCGACTGATAGGGAACATCGAAACTTGGTAGAGAACGAAATTGAGGAAACTCGAAAAAACAAGTTTATTTTTATCGTTTCATAATCAACCAGCTTTAAAAAAACAAAAAATGTAGTCTTGTGTTTAAAAGGGGGAAACGGATCGGAATGAGGCTCTTTAATATCATCTGCTTTGTGAAAAGAAAATTTCTATTTTAGATTACTGGATAGGGTGAAAGTAGGCCAGTGCGAACCGATTTGCCAAATTATGAAATCAGATTCCATTAAAAACCGGTAAAAAATTGGTACTAAGCACCGGATGTCTTTCTCTAAGACTAAGTAATGTTTTAAGTGTCATTAATGTCATTAAGAAATTAACTCCTACACCGAAAAAAAAAACCGGTTGGTAACTTCAAAGCTTTTTCCAATTAACTTAACGGAATATTTCTTTGGTTTAATAGAAATTTTTAAGATCATTAAATTGCGCGATCAATGAAAACATGATCAGAATAAAGGAAGATATATATAATGCAATAAGGTATTTTTAATCATAGTATTTTATGCATATTAGTGCAAAATTATAATGAAACTGGAAGTAGGCCTACTTATGACTTTATAAATTATTAATAATAATAATAATAATATTGTGATCAAATGATTTCCAAACACAAATTCAAAAGATTCTACAACAATTATTTATTTATTAATTAGAATTAATTAAATATAAATTAATAATAACCTAAGTTAGGTCGATCCTGAACCGTCGTTCAAACCCACATAAAGTAAATATATGTTACAGGGAATCTGTGTAACTAGAGATTTCATGAAATCCCTAAAATGTTCAGGGATTTCATGTAAGGTTCGTGTCAGTCGTGATATTTTCGTTAAATCTACGGGAAAATGATTGAATACCCGGTGAGGTTTATTGAATGCCTGGTTAGGTCAACTGTACGCCCTTGACGAAACTATCACGACTTAACCTTACATGAAATCCCTGAACATTTTAGGGATTTCATGAAATCCCTAGTTACGTACACAGATTTCCCGTAACATATGTGTGTGTGTGTGTGTGTGTGTGTATATATATATATATATGGCGATTCAAAATAATATAGACACAGTTTGAAATTTATTTTGTATACTAATTGCATTCCACAAACAAAAACTTTACTATGTACATAAGTAAGCATGTTAAAGCAACATTTAATGGTCATTTTATGTTAAATATTCAAAATGGCCTCCATTTACACGCAAACATGCGGCGCAAAGGTCCCAAAGCAGATCGGCACAAAGTAGGGTTCATATCAATGGAAAATTTAAGTATTTCCCAAGAAATCGCTTCCTATACCTTCCTATTGCTTGGTTGTCAGGGGGCCAAGCATTTTCAACCAGCTTCCAAAGGACCTCGGAAACATTACAGGGGTCAAAGTTGAAGTCTTCAAGAGAAGACTAGATGCCTGGCTCAGGACGGTACCAGATGAGCCGGGGTACCTGGCTATGTAGGATGGAGAGCGCAAGAGAACAACTCACTCCTCCACCAAGCCAGGACTAGAGGCGGGGCCACCAACTTGACCTTCGTGTGAAGAAAGACCGACGCACGGAACACAAACAAGGTATAAGTGTTGCACATTTTGAGAGTTAATGCCATACACTTTGTCCTTGAGGTACCCCAACAGATAGAAGTCCAGAGGTGTAAGATCAGGTGCCCTTGGTGACTTATTATTATTATTATTGTTATCATCATTAATCGCAGTGCATATGAATTAACTTTGTCATTATTTTGTTCCTTTATTGTGTAATATACTTAAAATATGAAATATTAAAACACAGACAATAGTGCCAAAGTAAATGTAACTTTAGAGGCACAGTGATCGAGAAATAAAAAACCATTTCAGTGACGGGTAAAGTAAATTTAGATAAGATCACCAGCTCAGGCGTGCGTCCGTTAACTCAGTGGTAGAGTACTGCATTTCGATACACTGCAGAAATTACAGGTTCGAGTCCTGTACGGGCTTGTATTCACGAAATAGCGAACCCCAGAACTTGTTTAACAAGTATAACATCTTCTAACGTCAATTATAAGGTTGTAACATATGTATATTCTGCTCGATTTTTTAGTTCATCCGAAACAAAAATTAAAGGACTTATAAGGACAAATTTGCTCGAATTTTTAGTTTATTCACAACAAAAATTAAATGACATAATGACAAATTAATCATCAATATAATTCCCTTCTTTTTCTATAACCTCCTCCCACTTGTAGAAAAGTTTTTTATGCCACGTTCGAAGAAATCCCTTGGTTTAGAGTTAAAAAAGCGCTCACTTCGTTTTCGATAGCTTCCCTGGATTGCAACTTTTGTCCATCTAGGTGGTGTTTCAGACTTCTGAATAAAATGTTAATCTGAAGGTGCGATGTCCGGAGAATAAGGTGGATGAGGCATTTTTTCCTAACCAAATGCCTCCAATTGGGCAGTGGTGATTCGAGCAGTGTGAGGGCGCGCGTTATCCTGGTAGAATAGAACACCTTTGCGATTAATTAATGCAGGACGTTTTTCTTGTAATGCCATCTTCAATCGTTGGAGTTGTTGGTAGTAGACTTCAACTGCGATTGTTTGGTTATCTGGCAGAAGCTCAAAATGAATAATTCCTTGCATATTCCACCAAACACAGCAAAATTTTCTTTGGATAGGGTCCATTCCTTGGCTGAGGTTCAGGCTTTGTTTCACGGCTAAGCCTCTGATGTCGACGCTTAATATTGTTATAGATGACCCATTTTTCATCCCCAGTGGCGATCCGATTCAAAAACGGTGCCTGCAGTTGCCGAGAATGCAGTGATGTGCAAATATCGATTCGATGTTGAAGATTCGCTTGTGACAAATCATGCGGAACCCATTTTCCAACCTTCACTACTTTTCCTAACAGCTTCAAATGACGTTGAATGGTCATATGGCTTACGCCGAGTTGCAAGCCAAGTTCTCTTACAGTTACCATTGGGTTTTCCTCCACTGTTGCTTTCAGAACTCATCTAACTCATTTGGTCGTCCTGTTCGTTGATAATCTTTCAGACTGAAGTCTCCATTTCTGAACTTCTCAAACCATCTCCTGCACATCCATTCGCTCACATCATTATTTCCATAAACTCTGAATGTTTCTTGCGGATTCACTAGCGTTAGATCCTTTATGGAACTCATACAGCATCACATGTCGAATATGCTCTTTCGTGGGCTCCATGTTTTTTCAATTACTGTAATATCGTAGGGGTGGCGTTGTAACTGTATGAAAACACCAGAGAAAATATTCATTAGCCTAATCCTACACTAGCCTAAGTCATTCTGTATCGTGATAAAACCTGTGCGAACCTGTCGCCGCGTGTATTTTGCAACATTTCTAAAACTATTTCACATTATCTTGAGGTTATTCTATTATCTATCGTCCGTTTTCTAATCGAGCAAAATTTGTTACAACCTGATATATATTAGTAAATTTGTTTTTTACAAGAGCTGGCAAATTCCAGTGTGAAATAACGTGTTAAATTCTAAACATAGTTTGTAAAAGGATGTGCAAAAGATGTTAAGATACATGTATGTGTATTGAAGAATAGGGAGAGAAGTGTGTGTTTGAGAGCATGCTGGACTGCTCACAGGGTAGATGAGACACGGAAAAAGATCAGCCAAGGAGGACAGTGACAGGAGAAACGGGGTTTCTTGCACTCCGTCTCCTGCCAAACATCTCCCACGGAGCGCTTCCCTGGTCAACCGGTATCTACAATCTCCTCCTGGGAAATTTATATACTTCAAAAAGGCGAGGGAACTATAGGGAGCATGATCAAACAGCATAAATACTGACCTTGCTTGAGTGAACCTGCTTTGGGGATTCTGGATGTTGTGGTCGGCAGCAGTGCTGACTCGGAAACCAAGTAACGGGGGTTTATATTCTAAAAGCTCATAGGTACGTAAAATACAGAAGTTTATTAACCTTAATTAAACATGTTCAGTGTACTTCCCATTTTTTTCTAACAATATTTATCCTTACACAAATGTTTGACAATTTTTGAAAATATCATAGCTCAGTTGGAATGTTGGTAATTACCACATAAACTTTGGTCTTTAGGCCTTCAGGTGTCCTATACTTGGTAGAATAGATCCTGTCTTTTATGTAACTCCACAAAAAAAAGCTAAAGGGTATGAGGTCAGATGAGTATGGGGGCCATTCTGCTGGCTTATGAAGGGAGAGTAGTCGATCGTACAAATGCTTCGCCAAGAAGTGTGTGGAGGTGAATTAAATACAGTGATCTTACAATTCACAATGACATAAATAATTGTGAAGCTGGACTATTTATTTTATTTAATTTGCTCCTGAAACTTTAGGCTTCACAAGTTCACTGGGCTCTTATTAAAAATAAAACATATTCCTGATTTATGTATTATTAGTTAAGGTATGTATCAATCTTAAATTATCATTATTGATATGACAAATGTAAAGTCATTATTGAAAGTATTATACCAAACAAAGAAATCAATATTATACACGAGAGATAAGAACTGAGCTCCATCCTGCTGAAACCACTGTGAATCTGGGGGTAATGCAGTTATTTCTTTTACCGGCCAAACTAATTAGTTGTGGTAAGTATGAATGT
This sequence comes from Bathynomus jamesi, assembly GCA_023014485.1. Classification (NCBI taxonomy): domain Eukaryota; kingdom Metazoa; phylum Arthropoda; class Malacostraca; order Isopoda; family Cirolanidae; genus Bathynomus; species Bathynomus jamesi. The sequence continues at coordinate 487,738 of JAJOZX010003322.1, forward strand.
TGTAGGAATTTCGTAGAAATTAGGAAAAGTTAATGCTTTAAGTATGAATAGTGAAAGAACGGTTTAAATATAGAATATTTATTAGTTATTAAGTAATGAAAGATTAGAAATGTACAGGTATATGGGGAACAAAACCCCCAATCTGTTACCCCAATAATAAAATATACATCCATTATAAAATAACGGGCAAATAAAAATGGGGGTATTTCGGGAGGGGGGGGGGGTACACCTATATATATATTTTTATTTTTTTTACTCGACCTTGAGGAGATCCCTTGTCGGGCCTTTAATTTGGGAACACTACACATTCTGCCTTTCCTATTTTCCAGCGTTGTTTGGATGGTAATTGGGTTTAGTTTGAGGTTTGGTGCCAGTTTTCGATCATTTTCCATGTATATATTATGGTGTACCCCTCTCTTTCTTTCCAGGGAGTACAGATTTAGTCAGTAGTCGAGTTCTTTGCAGCCATCGATCTTGCCTGTGAAATGTCTGTGAATATCTTCGTTTACTAATTTCTTCCTTCTTATATGGAGACGTCAAAACTGAGCAGAATTCAAGTTTTGGTATGATCAGTGTTTTCAGCACGGGAATTATTGTTTTGTCCCTTCTTCTGAGTGTTCTTAGTACCTGTCCCGCGACTCTTTTTGCTTTGTTTATCGCTATCTGATTTTGTGTCTCGAATTTCGCATCATCGATCATTATAACCGCCAAATCTATAATGACCGGTGTTAAATGTCATGTTCTCCTCTGACCATTTGTATATTCTGTTTGTGTCCCTCTGCAAGGCCTCCACCACTTTTGCTTCGCTGATTTTTTCTGCTGATTTTTGTATCGTCTGCAAAGGATGTTACTATACTATTGCTGTTTACTTCATTGTCTATGTCTGTTAGCATGATAATCAGGGCCGGATTTAGGAGTGGGCAAAGTGGGCAGCTGCCCATGGGCCTCCACATCTTGGGGGCCTCCACATATTGACAAGCCATTATCAAAATAGAAAAAACCCGAAACTAGAAAAACCCGATAGATCAACAAAAAAACACGCGCATCCAATACCACTGTAGTACATAAACTTTTACCAGTTACTATTTGTTGTGTACTGATTATTATTTTGTTTTTATTACTCTTTTAGGCCTACTCTCACTATAATGGAATACCCGAGTAACCCGAGGCTTTCATTTTTTGCAGAAATGAGTGGAATGGACAGACACAAGAGTGCACGATGTTTTGAAAGTGTATGTATGTTAATTATATTATGAATCTTATGGATGACTTCAATTATGTCTTCCCCTAAGGTAGGGGGGGCCTCCACATGGAGGCTGCCCAGGGCCTCCACACGTCTAAATCCGGCTCTGATGATAATGAAAAGTGAATGGGGCCAGTACTGTTCTTTGTGGTACTGAGCTGCGTACTTCCGATTCTGATGTTATACCTTGAATTTTAACGACCTGTATACGTTCTCTGAGGAAGTTGTAGATCTATTTTCCAACTTTGCCTGTTATTCCCATGTGTTTCATTTTATGCGCTATTATACCATGATCACATTTGTCGAAAGTTTTAGCAAAATCCGTGTATATGACATCATAGTTTTCATTGCTTTCAAGTGCGTCTAGGATATTGTTATAGTGCCCCATACGTTGTGATAAGCATGATCTTCCTGAATCTGTGCTGATTTTCATTGAGTATTTCCAGTGTCTCCAAGAAGTCATAGATTTTCTCTAACTATTCTTTCAAATATTTTGGTAAGATGGGACGTCAAAAACACCGAACTATAGTGTTTTGCTTGAGATTTATCCCTTCCTTCATTCCCGTATATTGGGACAATGTTTGCTCTTTTCGAGATACTCGGTATTTCCCCAGAGTCTATGGATCTTCTCCACATTCAGTATATGGGTGTGACTATTTCATTTTTACAGTTTTTAATCAATAATGTGTTCCATTTTTCCTGACCTGCAGCCGAGTTTGATTTCATTTGTCTTATAGTTCGCGCTGTATCTTGGGTAAAATCAAAATCTGTATTCTGTAATACAATCTCCTTGCAATTTCTCTTCAAAGAATGTATCTACGACAGGTATCGCTTTGTCACTTTTTGGGCTACTGAAGACTGATTCATACTGGGCTCTCAATGTTTCACATATTTCTTTTAGATCGTCCGTTAGTTCATCATTTCCTTTCCTTAAGGGCCCGATAATGGCACGCGTTTTTGTTTTTCTTTTCGCATAATATTGAAGTATTTTGGAGTATCCTTTATTACTTCTACCGCCTTTTCCTCTTCTCCCTCTCTATGGCTCTGAATCAAGGCTTGTATGGCCTTATCGATACACTCCAGTTTTTCTTGTATTACTTTCCTGGTATTGTTACTTCTGCAATTAACTAACTTCGCTATTCTCCTTCCTTTGCGGAAAATTGTTCGCTTTAGTCTCTCGAACCCGTTCCTCTTTTCTTTTGGTTGTACTTTCGGAGCATATTTATCTAAAATTTCCAGCGTCTTTTCTTCTAAGACTATTAGCATTTCTTCGGTTGTTTTATTCTCGAAAACTGTTTTCCACTCTAGTTGGGTCATGTGTGATTTGATTGCTTCCCAATTTATAGTCTTGGAGTTGAAGTTAAAAGTCCTAAATTTTTTTTCATGGAGGAAGGAGGGGCAAATGCCCGCAAAAGCGCCCTTCCCATAGAAGAAGAAGAGAGCCAAAATCAAGTTCCTGTGTTTTCGAGATGCCTAGACACTGTGTTTGAAAGATGGGAGGTCATAGACAGGAGGAAAGATGGATTGAGGGAGATTGTTCCAGAGTCGACCGGTTGAGTAGATGAAAGATTGAAAATACCGATTAACCCTTTCGTTAGATAGTTGGACAGAAAAGGGATGAGAAAGTGTAAAAAGTCTAGTAGTACGTGCTCTCCTTAAAGGAGGAGGCATGCATTTAGAGAGTTCAGAAGAGCACTGTCCGTTATAATAGCGAGTTTCCCCATCTTTAAAATCGGGGTGTGCACTATACGCGATGGCGCACTATACCTGCGGGCAAAACACGAAAAATATCGGTAATAAGTAGGTATAATAAACAGCGATGGAAGAATACGCAAGCATTTTTATTAAACTCATGGCCATACTTTCTCTTAGTACGTGAAATAAAACAACTAATCAGAACTTGCTTTTTTCTTCAGTATGTGTCTTATCTTTTAATGTAATATTTGTTGATATCTCGATTATGAGATGGTCTGAGATAATAGTTGGGGTTATTTTTATATCAACAATCACGTTCGTGTTATTTGTGAATAGACCAGATCTAGGCAGTTATTTTTTTCTGGTGTTTTCTATTATTTCTTACGTTAACATAAACTCGTTTGCGAGAGTCAACATTTTTGCTTGCTTGTGGTCTTATATATATACAGGGTGTCCATAAATGATTACCATGAATAAAGCATGCTATAATTTTTAAATAAACACTCATATTCAAACAGTTTTAATCATAAGTAGATAAACATACAAAGTTTTGATACATAGTTAATGAACTTAATAAGCTTCCACATGTGCACCCCTAGTGGCACGTAAAATGTCTAAACGGTGTTCACACTCACGCCACACATTTTCCAACATTTGTGAGTTAACTGTTGCGATTGCATCCGTAATGCGTTCTCGCAATGTCTTGATATCTGGAACAACTGTTGCATAAATCAAAGCAGACACGTAACAAGAAGTCATTATCCTCGTCAATGCTGTTCAAAATGTCAATAGCGAATTGTTCACGTTTTGGACGGTCATCAGGTTTCAGTTCTTGAACAATTTGTACCTTGTAGGCGTGTAACTTCAAACGTTTGTGTAGCACCTTGTGCACCGTAGACTTCGGTATCTTTAGTTGGCATGAAGCTTGTCTCACCGATTTCCTTGGTGACCGTGTGAAAGCAGTTTGAATGTTTTCCACCGTCCCTTCGGAAACTGATGGTCTACCACTACTCTTTCCCTTTTCCACGTTTCCAGTTTCCAAGAATTTTTTCATCCACGACTTAATTAACTTCACATCAGGTGGATTCTTTCCATACTTTGTTCTGAACCTTCGCTGAACACTGACAGGAGATTTTGTTTCTGCAAGCCACACAACACATTGTGCCTTCTCTGTCACAGACGTCATCTTAACTGAACAGCTACTACAGCGCTCCTAGCGGCGAATGCGGTAGACGAAACACACCAGCACAGAAACTCTATGCGTGTACGAGATCACCTGTAAAACGAAAACGGATGTAAGATTCATCATTAAAACATGAGAGCATACTGTTTTCAGGGTAAACATTTATGGACACCCTGTATATGTGTGTGTGTGTGTGTGTGTGTGTGTGTGATATTTACTCAGCTGTCAAGGTTTAAAGCAGAAAAAATAGTGGAGTGATTTACTTGCCGCAAATTTATACGAGTGTGAAAAGGTACTGCAGACGCGCGCGCGTGCCTACAGGCAAACACGGGCGCACATTATACTGCATATGTCAGTTAAATCCAAAATCAGTCAATACGGGTAATGATTTGTCAATATGGATATTGACCAGTCATTACGCGTATTGGCTGATTTTCCCTTTTGACTGTAACGTATACATACATATTTCAATTTAAAGTATACGTACCATAGTTTCAATCTCTGTAGGGAAATGCAGTTTGTAGTGAAATTACTGAAAATGAAACGCTGTAAGCTATTTTATAACTTCTTATACAATGAGATTTACTAATATATATATTATATATATATATATATATATATATATATATATATACTGTATTTAATCGCGTATAATAATGTGCACTTTTTATGCTATTTTTTCATCTTTAAAATCGGGGTGCGCACCTATACGCATTGGTGCACTATATGTGCAGGCAAAACACGAAAAATATCAGTAATAAATAGGTATAACAAAACGGTGGAAGAATAGAGGAGCATTTTTATTAAACTCTTATAGCTATACTCGTATGGCTGTAAATGGCTAGCTCTTGTGTAACACAATTCTAAGAACATTTACAGAGGCAAGACAATCAGCACTCAAGATTAATGGAATGGATGGTACTGGCTCTTTTCACTTACAATTCTGGTAATATTTGGTGTTGTCTGGCTGAGTGCGCGTCGAAGGACTCCCCTCCCCGTGCCCCCCACCTAAAGTATTCTCGCGCACCCCAGTTTAAGAACCACTGGTCTGTACAATTTCCGCATCCATGCCCGAATCACTGGTGTTTGAGGAGTTGCCTGTTTCCTCAGAGGAGTCATCGGCTCGCTCGCATCATCTTCCTCCTCCCACACTAAATCATCTTCAGTACCGTCGAGGACATTGCTAATACTGCAGTTCTCGAATTCGCTACCAAATAGCGCACGGGAAGAAGAACAAACAAGTCGCAGCTTGTTTCGAGACTCGGTCTAAAAAGACACCAGCACCGCGATCGAGCAGGACGCTTATTGTACGCTCAAGCAAACGCTTTTTCCTAAATCTGGTCTCTGAAAATCAGGATGCGCATTATACACGAGTAAATACGGTGTGTGTGTGTGTGTGTGTGTATACACATATATATGTAGGGGCCTATGAGACGGTAGGCCCGCTATAATATGCAGAAAAATGGAATGAAATGTTAAGTCACCAGATTTTTTCAGATCAAAGTTATTAATTAGATTGATTGATAAAATGAGTTTTCTTCCTTTCATTAAACAAAATAAATGAATTGTTAAAGTGACATTAACGCTTGATTAATGCTGTGCAGTGAATGACGTTACGGTTGATGATAAAAAGGAACAGAATGCACAGTAGTTAATGAAATAACACGCGCGCCAGTGATGGGCGTCCTTTGATTGCTTGTGGCATGATGCGAGGTGCCAGGTCGACTGAGAAGTAGCCTTCTGGACTCCTGGTCGAGATGCGATTGAGGCATCGTGCCAGGGACTCTTCTATCGAGGTCGAACGCCATCCTCATCTTAAATGTTATTTCTCAGAAGGCAAAAGTAAAATCTTCGAGGCAAGAGGGGTAAGGTGTGACGTTCAAGGCAGAGGGGATGCCTTGAGCGAGTCTCGCGGTGTGACGTCGTCATGGTCATGGTCATGGTTGTGGTTGTGTCGATGGAACAGGGCTTATCGTCAAGTGGAAATCGCGAAAGTATCTGAAGGCGTCTCTGTCGCACACACACACACATACTGTGTGTGTGTGTGTGTGTGTGTGTGTGTGTGTGTGTGTACACACAGTATATATAGTTATGCGACGTATGTTTTTGAGTAGTTCTGTTTTCTCTTTTGGGGAGGACATCAACCCCACTAAAACTGTTTTTAGATTTTAGTGGCGCTCAAAAGTAATTTTATTTGAAATATAAACTAAAAGTGTTCAAATTGAGGAGATTGTAGACACCAGTCGACCAGGGAAGTACTCCGGAGAGGACGTTTGGCAAGAGAGAGAGGGAGTGCTGGAATCCCCGTTTCTCCTATAACTGTCCTCCTTAACCGATATTTTTCCGTGTCTCATCTACCCTTTGAGCAGTCCAGCATGCTCTCAATCACACACTTTTCCCCTCTATTTTTCACTACACATACGTGCATTTCACACACTACACAATCTTCTCAAAATTTATATTAAAAAAAATGCATTATGAGCCTCGAAGACCTTGATTTCGGCATTCTCTTTCTTACATGGGTGGGGTGGGTGGGGAGGATTTTTGGGGGCGTTCCCCCTTGGCCCCCCCTTCCTGCATAAAAAAAGTTGCAAAAAAACTTTTTTACAATATTTTAGGATATTAAATTTTATTGTTCAATATTAAGAGTAATTTATAATACTTAATTTTTAATATAATAAAGACCTCCAAAATTATATTCAAACGTGATTTAATCAAATATTTAATAAAATACCAAACCTCAAAAGGATAAAACAATGCAGAAAACCCTTCTTAACCCTTCATAACCCTTCAACGCCGAACTTTTTGTAGGGTAAAGTCTGAATGAGTGTATTTGAAACGGTACGTATTCGACACATTCGGCGGAAGAAGTTTAACTAGAGTTAATGATGATTAAGATGCCATTTATTAGCTTAATTTATAACACTAATCACATAGAGAGTGTATTTTAACGTATACCGTCATGGATGGTTAAGATTTTCAGTATGACGTATTTTTCAGTTACTCATTACTTCTATTAAAAATGTAGAAGATAGTTGAAAATATTAGATAGTTTCTCAACAAACTAGGGTGCTCAGCCCCCAGGGGTAAACGATGCGCTACAAAATGGGTACGCAAAGAGTTACTCAATTCATAAAAGGTTGTTACTTTGAAATAGATCAGGGAAGTATCGACACACAGAGAGGAATTACGCTTCTAATTTCAAAAGAACAGTTTTGGTCCCCAACGACTGATGATGGTAAAGTATTACAAATAAGCTTGGGGGGGGAAGGAAACAACTTTTATGTATGGCCGGCGTGTATGAACGGGACAGTCGTCCAGTGCCCTTTTTGTCCATTTGTCAGTTATTCCACTGTATTGATTGGAATAATGTTTGTTTTGTTTCACTCAAGCAACATTGTTAATAGAAATATTCTTGAGTCTGCCATTATTCAAATTACAAATAATTTCAACGTTAGCCAGGGCCTTTTTTCGTTTGATCCTTTTGTTTTGAATTCGTTTAGAACGGATTTAGACAATAAGGACAAGGTACTAAAACTCTGGTAGCTTTTACATATAAATTTGTATGCGCCTCCTACAATATTTTTGTGCGCCAATCATATTATCTTTTATTTTGTGACCTATATATATATATAGTCTGGAACTTGTTATTAATTTCAATGTTCCTCAGGATGTCATTAGGAGAAAGCACTTGACCACTATTTAGTGTTTTCTTTTTCTTTCGTGGTTATTTTAATTATATATATATATATATATATATATATATATATATATATACGCTCAATTATTTCGTCCCTGTTCCATGTTCACTGTTATACTTCACGGAATAGTGATGCTGTTTTACACGCATCTTGAAATCCTTTCCAGTCTGTCCATCTAAAGGGATCGCACTGTTTACAACCAATTTTATAGATAATGCCTGAATTATTGGTAGGACTATTCTTTACTATGATATTTTTCACAATAGTGTCATATGGAAATACTTTTCTATATAAATTTGTACGCTCTTCCTATAATTTTTCTCTGCACCAATCATATCTTTTTTTTGTGACCTATATATAGTTTCAAACTGGTTATTAATGATAATGTCAGTGTTCCTGAGGATATCATTAGACGAAAGCGCTTGAGCACTACTACTATTTTGTTTTCTTTTTCCTTCTGATTATTTCCATCATAAATATTATTCACGTGTTACTTTCGTAAAATAATATATATATATATATATATATACAGGGTGGCGAAAAATTCGCGCATCATAGGAATGTTCAGTGTTTATATATATATATATATATATATATATATATATATATATATATATATATATATATATAGCGGATCGACAAGAAATAGACCAACAAATAGACAGAAATACTTTCCTTCCACGCTATCGACAAGAAATAGACCAACAAATAGACAGAAATACTTTCCTTCCACGCTACCATCAAACAGTCTTGGAACACACGTGGGCAAACAAACAATGGAAAGTCTGTTTCTTCCCAAAAGGCGCGAATGTAAGCCTTTATCAACTAAAGGACGCGCGGCAAAGCGTCTTAAGATTTGGTGTGAAGTCCTACGTCACAGGAACTACGTATAAAAGCGAGCACCCACTCTCACTCCTCCTCACTTCGTTAGCGCTTCCATTTCGTTAGACTACTCTGTACGATACCATCTCTTCAACCGCCTACCGGCTTCGGCCGGGAGGCGCGGCCGCTACTTTCTTCAAGGCCTACAATTTATCATCAAGTAAGATCTACAGACCGCCTGCAGAAGCAATCCTTCGAGGCCCAACCGGAATCGCTTCGGGCCTGCGGTTTGCCGGGTCGGCCTTCAAGTTTCTCCACATTCCTCGAGATATATTCAGCACCACAGGCCTACGCCTACAAGATCATAAGGCCAGCCTGCACCTCGAGAAGTAACATCACCTCAGGCCTCCACGAAGCCTACATCCATCATCTCAAGAGGCTTAACGGACAACGACAACTCGAATCTGCGTAAAATGGTTCGTCTTCAACCCGCCTTCAACAAGGTTATATCGTCCTAAGATAAGTACCTCCTATTCTAAATACTCTTGTGAAGCCTACATTAGCCTACCGCCGAACGGTAGGCTATACTCCCAAAGTGTGTAATTAAGCATTCCAACTGACTCACGTGAAAGAACGCAGTAGGCCTGTCATCCAATTCAAGTGTCATTTTAATACCGTAATTCCGCGTATCATCCGTCATTATGTTCAATTCATATATTTGTGTGTTAACTAAATGTTCTCTTGACGTAATCATTTAACATCACACAATGGTCTTCTATATAAATGATATTTGTGTATTTGTCAAGCATTTCAATTCATTATTATTAGGCCACATCAATTATTCTATGTGCATCCATGCAGTCATTTAGCCTGCTTAATCAGTGTCAAGTATTCCATTCAATGTACCAAACGCACGTGCATTCTTTATATCATTTATTAGGCCCATTCAATGTTCCATGCCGCATGCCATTTACATACCATCGATGAGTATTACATTATTTATTACGTGTCAATTAAGCTATTAACATTTCATCTTATTAGCTAAGTCTCTGTCACAAGCATAACGTAAAACTACCAATTCATTACTGTCAATTCTTTGTTATATCACAGTGAATAAATAACGGCTTTATTTTCATAATAAACTACAAAACTAAGGTGTCTTTTATAACCTTAACATTAATTTGCTTGGGTGTAAACCAAGCTGGTGACCTCGCTGCCTTTTCGGTCACTTCCAATAGTATGGTGGATCTAATCAAATAACCACTTATTTCCAATCGGTGATACTGTATGACATCATAAATTATACTCAAATAGCCTTTCATTAATAAGCAATCAGTCATTGCATCAATTAATCATTGCATACAATTAAATCATTATCACCTTAAACGGTTAAAACTAGGTCCACTATATATATATATATCCCCGCAAGGGGGTTCTAAGCTCGTGCTCTTGAGTGCTCTTTGTGCTCGTTTGTACGTGCTTGTTCCTGGAGGTTTCACGTGCCCCTCCCGGCCCTAGCACCCAAGGATGATGGGGCTCGACCCTGCAGTCCTTGTCATCCTTGGTCTTTTTCCACTTCGACTGTCCCCTCCACCCTTTCTTTTTCCTCTGTCTTTCCTCTCACTTTTTCTTTGTTTTTTCCGCTGAGATATGCCCTTTAAATAGAGGCGAATCGGTTCTTCCTGAACTAAAAATATATATATATATATATATATATATATATATATAATTTTTCTTTTAGGTAGAAGATGACTGCGAAATTAACAATAGACGAGAGGTGAGCGTGGTTTTAATGCATGGAATACCAGGTACAACAAATCGATGAATCGGTACAGAATTAAATTCTGTACCGATTCATCGATTTGTTGTACCTGGTATTCCATATATTAAAACCAAGCTCACCCTCTCATATTGTTAATTTCGCAGCCATCCCCTACCTAAAAGAAAAAAGTATACTATAATCAACACTGAAAATTCCTATGATGCGCGACTTTTGTGCCACCCTGTATATGTATGTATATATATATGTAGCGGATCGACAGAAATAGACGAACAAATACAGACAAATTAATCCATCCACGCCTTCATCAAACATTATTGGAAGACACACGTGGTCATGATCAGACCAATGAAAGCGTTTGTTTTGTCCCAAAAAGGCCCGCGCAAAGCAAGTTCTTCAACTAAAGGACGCGTAGGGGGAGTTTCAAGAAAGCCGCGAAAGTCCGTGTCACCGAAGTAATGGACACAGGAACCCCCTCATAAATTAATTATTTTCGCTGTTTAAAGCCTCCTACCCCTGGCACAATTTTTCACTTTTTGACCTATATTGAAGAATATTCCATTTATACGAGACTTCCTCTACATTCAGGTTTTTTAATGACATAAATCTTTATTAAGTATAATATTTATTTAATAATGTACAGTATTGGAAAATTAAGTACAACAATATATTCAGAAGAAAAAATTAGAGGCATAATAGTGCTAAAATTCAATTCACTTTTTCATTGTTCCTTATCACATCAAAAGGGAAGAAATTTTCAATATCATCAGGAAATTTTATTTCATATGTTTCTTACTCATTCCATTGGGCCTTCCATTCAAACTTGGGCAGTTTTCGCCTTGATTCTAATGAATTCAAATCCAAAACACTCCCTCTTCAGATTTTCGGATTTAGACCTAAAAGTATTTGTTTCACCCATGCGATTTCTTTCTCTTTCCAATTTCTTTCTGTCAAACATGTTGGTGTGGTTAAAGATCCCCATATCTTTTAAAGCTGCATTGACTATTGCAGCTGCAGTTGTACAACTTACACGATAACGATCTGCTGTTAATGCTAGGTTTTATAGGAGTGCCTGTTCTGAATATTCTCAGTCAATCTAAATCGGCCTCATAATCTACATCCTGACTCTCTCAATATACATCCATGTCGATCTCTTCTTTGTTGAACTAGCTATGCGATCAATTGGTCCTAACTGATTTTTTCTTCGTTTTTGACCCACGAAAGACTCCCATTCTGCCATTGGTATTTTATCCTTACACCCGCAAGATTTCCTATCAATTCCCTTATCATAGCATTCACAAGAAGATATATATCAAACATTTCATCATACTGAGCTACTTTTAAGGCAAAACTTTCATTTCTTCGATGTAACGGCACCTTGTTCAATTTTGAGGCTTCTTCTATTAGTCGACCGAAATTTCATCCAAATGTCTTCAATATCTTTTACGACAACCCTGTAACAATCATTAGCAGTTGCTGATCCTTTTGATTTAGCTTCTTCACGACGGCGCACAAACAAGTAGTCTCACATCATCTGCTTTTGAAGGAGTCATGGCTGCTGAGAATTCCGTAGGATATCCAAAGGCTGCATTGAGCACTTGCTTCTAATAATCATAGTTTATATTCAGAAGTAAAATCAAATTATATGTAATTTATAATAATTCAAATTATAATTAAAGCAAATGCAAATTATTTCTATTTATTTGAAAAATTATTTCTATTTATCTGAAACGTAAAAATATCAAGCATTAAACAAACAACTTATCATGTAACATATAACAACATTAAACATATGCAAATATGAAGGTTAAAAAGGGAGGAGGGGCATGTGATAGGGGTAGTCGGTTAGCACATGCTTGATTTTTAATATTTTGTTAGTGATAAAAAAAAAACCTTCTCACATAGTGTACTTTTAAGAAATAACATTTTTTCACATTTAAATATATGCAAATATGAGGGTAAAAAAGGATGGGGTATGTGCTAGGGAAACACATGTTTGATATTTTAATATTTTCTTATGATAAAATGAAACTTCACATAAGTACTTTTTAAGAAATAAAAAAATTTCCCATTTTCGACCCGGCTTTATATATATATACAACCTTACAAAGGTTTCGTGCGATGATCTATCATTTCGCGAAGGTCAAGCTTGTCGCCCCTCCTCTCGAGTTGGCCTGGTGAAGTAGTGAGTTGGATTCTTGCGCTCTCCACCTCACATAGCCAGGTACGCCCGGCTCATCAGGAATTGTTCTGAGCCAGACGTCTAGTCTTCTTTTGAAGATTTCCACTGCAACTCCCTTCGCGTTTCTTAGGTCTTTGGGCAACTGATTAAACAGTTTTGGTCCTCTCACTACAAAACTATTTTCTTTCAGGGTTAAGGATGTTCCCTGTCTCGCCTTCAATTTGGGAATACGACACAGTCTACCGTTTCTACTTTCCATCGTTGTTTCGGGAGTTATAGGGTTCAGAGTAGGATTAGGGACTAGTTTCTCCATTATTTTCCAAGTGTAAATAATGGTGTATCTCTCTTCTCCTTCCAGTGAATATAGGTCTAGTTCGCGTAACCTTTCCCAGTAATTTAGTTCTTGCACCCATTGATCTTGGCTGTGAAGCTTCTCTGGATCCCTTCCAGCTGTCTAATGTCTTTTTTTATATGGGGATGTTAGGACCGAGCAGTATTTCAATTTGGGTATTATCAGGGTTTTCAGTAGAGGAATCATTACATTCCTATCCCTTCGTTTAAAGGTTCTCAATATCTGACCCGTTATTCTCTTTGCTCTGTTTACTGCTATCTTATTTTGTTTCAAATTTCGCACCATCTGTCATTACAACCCCTAAATCTTTTACTCTGGAATTTCTCTGAATTTCCTGTCCATTTGGGATATAATATTCCATGGATTTTAGGTCTTCTCTTTTTCCGTACCATAATAGCTGACATTTCTCGGTGTTAAACTTCATATTGTTGTCTTCGTCCACTTGTAGATTCTGTTTGTCGGTTTGTAGAGATCCTATGTCTTCTGGGTTTCTTATTTTTCTACTGATCTTTGTGTCATCCGCAAAGGATGTTACTGTGCTGTCTCTGGTAACGTCCTCATCTATGTCAGTTAGCATGATTATGAAGAGTAGTGGAGCTAATACTGTTCCTTGTGGTACTGAGCTGAGGACCTCTGATTCTGATGAAGATACTCCTTGTACTGTAACGACTTGCCGCCGCTCACTAAGGAAGTTATATATCCATTTCCCTACTTTTCCTGTTATTCCCATATATTTCAGTTATGTATTATGATTCCGTGGTCACACTTGTCGAACGCTTTAGCAAAGTCTGTGTATAGTACATCATAGTTTTCATTACTTCAAGTGAATCAATAATGTTGTTGTAGTATTCCATTAGTTGTGATAGGCATGATCTACCTGACCGAAACCCGTGTTGGTTATCACTGAATTTTTCTGAGTTTCCAAAAACTCGTAGATTTTCTGTCTAACTATTCTTTCAAAATTTTAGTGAGATGGGATGTAAGCGATACTGGCCTATAGTTTTGGCCTCGGATCGATCTCCTCCTTTATATATTGGGACTATGTTCGCGCTCTTCAGGATGCCCGGTATTTCTCCCATGTCTAGTGATCGTCTCCATATCCAGTATAGGGGCTCAGCGATTGCATTCTTGCAGTTCTGATCAGTGTGGCATTCCATTTATCCGGTCCTGCCGCTGAGAGTTTTTTTAGTTTCCCTATGGCTTGTGTAATATCATCCGTCGTAAAGTCGAAATCCGTTATACTTTCCCTTGTGGTTCTTCTTCAAATAACGCTTTCTATCGCATATCAATTTGTCAGTTTTTGGGATACTGAAAGGTGATTCGTACTGAGCTCTTAATATTTCAGATACTTCTGTTAGATCATCAGATAAAGCACTTTAATCATTTTTAAAGGTCCGATAGTCACATGATTTTTCGACTTTCTTTTTGCGAAATTATAGAAGTACTTTGAGTTAGCCTTTATCGCTTCTATACCGTCGTCGTTTTTTTTTCTGTATGCTTCTCGATTAGTTCCTGTATGACGACATCGATTCTTTGCAGTTTATCATTTAATATTTTATGATGTTGTTTTCTTCACAATTACTTAATTTTGCAGTCACTTTTTATCCTTTTCGAAACAATGCCCTCTTTGTCTTTCGAACCTGCTTCTTTTTCCTCTTTGTTGTATCTTTGGGACATGTTTTTCCACAATTTCTAATGTCTTCTCCTCTAACGTCATTAGCATCTCCTCCGTTGTCTTGGCCTCGAAAATGGTTTTCCAATCTATTACTTACATGCTGGATGTCACATCTTCCCAGTTTATAGCTTTGGAGTGAAAATTAAAAAATTCGAATTTGCTTCTTTCTGTTGTGCGTGTTCTTTCCTTTCCTGTTGCCTTTATATTAGTTGTTATTTCAATGATGTTGTGGTCTGATATCCTAGTTGGGGATATTTCCACATTATCAATTAGATTACTGTTGTTTGTGAATACCAAATCTAGGCAGTTGTTTTTTCTTGTGTTTTCTGTTATTTCTTGCGTTAACATAAATTCATCAGTTAGAGCTAGTAGCATTTTTACCTGCTCCTGGTCTTCTCGTGTGCCCCCCTTGTCTTGGTGATACATATATTTTTTCTATCCTTTTATATTTCATGAATGGGAAATTAAAATCACCACAGAGAAAAATATTTGGGGTTGGAGAGTGTAGATCTTTTACCAAGTTTCTTACCTCTGCAATGGAATCTGAAAATTTTGAGGTTGGCGTGTTTGGGTGTCTGTACATTACAACTAGTACCATATTTAATTTTTCAATTTTGGCTGCTACACATTCTACGTAGTTGTTTGAGATACTTATAGCCATTTCTGCTATGTGCCTTTCGCGTGTGTAAATAGCACATCCTCCTTTACGTCTCACTGTTCTGTCGGCTCGGAGAATGTTATAGTTGTCAACTTATTTCTTTTTTGTCAATACAGGACTCAATTTTCACAGTTCGCCTGGCAATCCTTTAGACGAGTTTCCGTGAGGCATGCAAAATCTGCTCCGGCTTCTTGCATGAGTCCTTTCAGGTATACAACTTATATATAATGCAAAAATTGCCTCAACAGGATTCAAACCCACCACTTCTTGAATGAAATGAAAAGGTTTATTGGTAGACTATAGTCCAGTGATGTAGTCGAGACCACCAAGTCCGAGACTGAGACCGAGACCGAGACCTGATCCTGTGAGACCAAGATCGAGACCGAGATCAAAGGTTCGAGATCGAGATCTACCTTCCGAGATCGAGACCCTTAAAATTCGAGACCGAGACCGAGATCGAGATCAAGACCAAGCTCATGACGTCATTTTTTTTAACATTTACAATTGGCAATTGCGATTTTTTCTACGAATCGGTACGTTGTAAATATAAGTGATGTGAAGGGTTGTCGAGTTGTTCTATGCTTTATTGAATTTATCGGTACTGTTTTCTTTATGCTGTATTTCTTGCATTATTTTTGTGTGAAGCATTTTTTTTTTCAAATACATATTGGATGGGAGGATAATCGTTTTTATCAGGCCACAGAGGTTGACATGCCGTTTGGCAACACTAAGTGGCCTTATAATATATACTTATATATATAATATATATAATTCTCTATTTAGTGTTTCCATTTTCAATAAAATTAATCTGACGGGGGCGGGGGGAGGGTCAAATTTTTTTGTAGCACTAACCTAAAAGAATCCAGACCCCCCCCCCCCCCCCCAAGACAAACGTGGCAACTCAAAACAGGGTGACTGATTAGTGAATACCTAGAGTCCCTTACTTTTACAAACTTTCATAAACATTCTGAACTGTATCTGTTCAACCAATAACATGTATTTTTCATTACGGTCTCGAGAGGTCTCGAAAGGTCTCGGGGAGAAAAACCGAGACCGCGTCTGTCGAGACCGAGATCTAAATAGCGGAGACCGAGATCGAGATCTGCAAAATGGGTCTCGAGACCGATCTCGAGACCTACATCACTGCTATAGTCCATATGACAGAATAGAATAGAAGGTGAATAGAAGGTGAGGGGCACTAGTCACTACACTACGACGGGATAAAAGCTATAACCTGTCATACATTTAAACAACCTCCTGAAGAAACGCATAACCCTTTCATTGCCCAGAGGTATTTTACGTTCCCATCTCCCTTTGTAATGTACTCAAATCCCTGAAATGTCCTTTCGGCTGTTCATCACTATAAACTAGTGGTTCCAACCTGTTTGTATGGTTACCCAAAACCCGATTCTAATCCAGCTTCATTACCACAATCATTAGATATTATTTTTTATAACTTGTGGATTATCACAATATTATTTTTTATAACTTCTGCGTCGCGTGTCATTACCCCAGTCGGGTAATTTACTCCTAGGTTGGGAACCACTGGTATAAACACTCATCCTATGCTACAAAAAGAAAATACAACAATGGCTCTCTTGCACACGACAAAAATCTATTATACTTCCTTTAGAACAGCGGTTCTCAAACTTTTTCTTCTCTGCCCCTTGAATTCTTTCACGTGATTTTCTGGATTTTCGAGAGATAGTGAGTGTTACAAGGAGTTACAAGGAGTTACAAGAAAAAGAAGTACCTCGAAAGGCCTTGCGGCCCATACCGAGGAGGTACCAATGGCAACGGGTGCCAGGGAAAAATTCATACACCCTCAAATAGTGTGCAAGATTCTGTCTAACCTTTCTTGAACAGATCCACAGAAGAACTGTTCACAACTTCTGAAGGTAACCTGCTCCACGTGTCAGAGATATTATAGGTAAAGTAATTCCCACACACACTACTGCTAAACCGTTTCAAATCCAACTTCCAACCATTGTTGCGAGTTGGGTTATCATTTAAACTAAACATGCTTCTAAAATCGACATTGTTGAACCCGCGTTGGAGCTTGAAAACCTCGATGAGTTGATCGCGCAGCCTCCGAGTTTCCAGCGAAAACAAGTTCAGGGCGCGTAACCGTCGATTGTAGCCCATATGCCTAACGGAAGGGATTAACTTTGTGGCCCTCGCCTGCACTCGCTCCAGCCTCTCAATATCTTTCCTGAGGGTGGGCGACCAGAACTGCACAGCATACTCCAGGTGCGGCCGAACCAGGAAATTGTACAGAGAGAGCACAATCTCCTTGTTCCGAAATCGAAGTTGCCTCCTGATATAACCCAACAACTTCTAGGCTTTCTTTTCCACCTCTACGCACTGTTTGATAAACTTAAGGTCGCTACTATATTAGCACACCCAAGTCCTTTCCCAAATCAGTGGACTCGATATTACTCCCCAACATGGAGTAGTCCGACTTGGGATTGGCGTAGCCAATGTGCATCGCCTTGCATTTACCCAGGTTAAACGGCATTTGCCATTTTTCGGACCACACTCTTATCCTACCTAGGTCCGCACGCAGTTGCTCAATCGCTTTGGGCGTCCCTACATTGGCCCCAAGCTTGGTGTCATCAGCCCCAAACGGAACCTTGAGGAACCCCGCCAATGACCGAGGCCCAACCCGAGCTAGCCCCTTTAATTACAACCCTCTGCCGCCTATTCTGCAGCCAGTTTTCAGTCCACCTACCTACTTTCCCACCGATACCCAGCGCGCGGACTTTGGCCATTAGCCGGCGGTGAGGTACTTTATCAAAGGCTTTCTCAAAGTCGAGATAAAGTATATCAATCGCCCTACTCTTATCATACTCACTCCATATGACGTGGAAAAACTCGCAGGTTGGTGAGACACGACCTATGCCGTCTAAACCCATGTTGGGAGTCCCCAAGCAGCTTGCAGGAATCCAAATGTCAACGATCCTATCTGCTATTATCCCCTCTAATAATTTACCTACAACCGAAGTGAGACTAATGGGACGATAGTTCCCTGGACTTTGTGATCCCCTTTCTTAAAGATAGGGGTCACATTGCCTTCCCTCCAGTCACCAGGCACCTGGCCCGTCTCCAACGATTTGTTGAAGACTGTAGCCAGGTGGGGAGCCACCTGGTCGCGCACTTCCCGCAACACTCTGGGGAGGAACTGTTCTGGCCCAAGAGCCTTAAACGCGCTCGCTTTGTCTATTCTATCGGCAACGACGGTCACGGTACATCGAACACTATCTAGGCCAACACCTTCGTGCCTGACGCCTAGCTCGGGGATGACGCGCGTGTCCTCTCTGGTGAACACTCCCGCAAAGTATTCATTCAGCACATTAGTGATGTCCGCGTCGGAGGTCCGCAGCGCGCCGCTGGGGTCCTTTAACGGGCCTATCATGCTTCTAATAGGCTTTCTACTATTAACATAACTGAACTCCCTAGGGTTCCCCTTGCAGAGGCTTGCCACCCGTAGTTCTTCGTTACGTTTCGCTAGCCTAACCTTCGCATTCACTTCCCTGCACAGGTGGACATACGCCTCAGTGTTCTCATGGGAACGATTGGCCTTCGCCCTCCTATACGCAGCTTTCCTATTTCGGATAGCCGAAGCGATGTCACGACTGAACCACTTAGGCCACGTTGAAGCAGGGGTGACCGGTTTTGAGGGTATGGCAGCAGACTGCAGCACCATAAACTGGTCCCGGAATGTATTCCACACTCCCTAAACATCGCCGCCCACCTCTAACCCCATCTCACCTACGCTCTCCCGGAGGCTAACAAAGTCCGCCCGCCATAGATCGAGCTTACTGCCTCTCGAGTTACTACGCTTCACCCGAGGGATGCAGACACAGAACTTAATCAGACCGTGATCACTCCCGCCTAACGATTCGTCAACGGTGAGGCCAGTGACGAGGTTGTCTTCGGTCGTGAATACTAAGTCTAGAACGCTTTCGCCTCGTGTGGGCCCATTGACCCACTGAGTCAGGAAGTTCTCATCAACAAAGTCAACCAGCCTCCTCCCTTCAGCAGTCCTGTCTTACCAGTTTATGCCGCGACAGTTGAAGTGTCCTAAAACTGCACACATCCTGTCCCCTAACAGGCTACGGAGTTCGGTGTACAGGGCTGTATCCTCCTCGAGGAGGAGATGCGGAGGTCTGTACACCAACATTAACCTATAATTGCTCCGATGTTCAGATCGACGCCAAGCAGCTCCCGTTCCGATCGGAACTGACAGTCAACCGGACTCAACGTGTCCCTGACGTATATTAGTACCCCTCCCCCCCCCACGGGGAAGAGAGAGAGAGAGAGAGGAGAGAGAGAGAGAGAGAGAGAGAGAGAGAGAATATTTTTACTTTCTTTACGACCATGTGACTCGTGGCCGTTTGTTACTCGTATATAAAATTAAAGGGTTATATTTTCAAGACCCTTTCGCGTACCCCTGGGGGTACGCCGTACCCCAGTTTGAGAACCACTGCTTTAGAATAAGCCGCTCATGTGGACAATCCCGGACAACGAGGATGTAGATATGGCAGCCAAAGCTGTCAGCCGATTACATTCATCTACGTTCCATCTTTCCTATTCAGATCGAATAAGAAAAACAAATGAGTATATTAAAAATACACTGTGTGTGTGTGTGTGTGTGTGTGTGTGTACATATATATATATATATATATATATATATATATATATATAATATATATATATATATATATATATATATATATATATATATATATATATATATATTACAATTTTTTATTACAATAATTTTAACAAAATAAATAAATACATAATTGAACTCTTTTATTTGACTTTAGGGCTTTAGAGATAAAATATGACTTCGTAAATAGTTATAATAAAAAAAATATATAAAACATGTATATGAAGTATTAATTAATGTCAGATTTGTAAATTAATAATAATATATAAATGAATGATAGTTGAAAATTATCTAATGAATTTAAGTCACTGTGGACGTCATTAAAGTCGTGAATATTTTATTTTTTATTTATTCATACATTAATTTCTAAAATAAATACAGTAATCCCTTGATTAGTGCGGTTAATTAATCCTCCGATGTCACCGCATATATCAAAACCGCATTAATCAAAGTTAAGAACCAATGGAAATAATTATAATGAATCCTGGAAAATAAAAAACAATTTAGAATAACATTTATTTTAACTTTAAAGCATTTATTTTTTACAGAGAAACTTATCTATAGTCAATTGAACATATTTAAACTTTAAAGCATTTATTTTATAAAGAAAAACTAATCTAAAGTCGATTGAACATTTATTTTTTACAGAAAAACTTATCTAAAGTCAATTGAACAGTGTTAGCTTTTTTCTTTTCTACAACATTTTGCGATAACAATCAATTTGCTTATCTAAACCACGGCGAACGTTCATGCCTCTGTCTACATTTGGATCCATCTCGAGTAAAAGATGTTTGGCCTTCTCAATTGTCCGAAACA
Organism: Bathynomus jamesi; assembly: GCA_023014485.1. NCBI lineage: Eukaryota > Metazoa > Arthropoda > Malacostraca > Isopoda > Cirolanidae > Bathynomus > Bathynomus jamesi. The sequence continues at coordinate 508,520 of JAJOZX010003322.1, forward strand.
ATTCTTCAAGTTCTTTCACCGTGATTTCCTTAGAAATATTTTCCATTTCTTCAGTTTCCTTTTCTTCTTCTTCATATGCCTGTTGATGCTCGATTCCAAGAAGATCTTCGTCACTTAGGTCTTTTGAATGTGAAGCCAATAATTCCCGAACATTTCCCGAATTGACATCCTCGAAGCCAAGGTCTCTTCCAATCGTAGCAATATCATTAATGACTTCTTGACAGGATTAATAAAACCACCAAAATCATTTGCGCATTCAGGCAAAAGATTCTGCCAGACCACTCTCATGCAGCTGGCTGTCACTTCTTCCCACGACTCGTGAATGTTTGCAACTGCTTGTTTAATGTTAAATTGCGTGTAAGATGTCTGTGTGCACTTGTGTCTGCCGATAAACTGAAGCGCAGTAGGGAAGGCGGGAGACAGTTTCGGCCCAGCTGGTTATTTGCCCACCATTTTCAAACATTTTTGAACCGCACTATTCAAATTTTATACCGTAAATATCAAGGGATGGTCACAATAAATTTTTGCGCAGTAATCAAAACCGCATTTATCAAAACCGCACTAATCAAGGGATTACTGTATTGAATATTACAATCTGTTACGTTACAATAATACCGTCAGCTGGACTATTTATTCTATATAATTTGGCCCTTAATAGTTAGGCTTTACTGGGCTCTCAGACTAATTAGAGATAAAATGTAATCCGTATGTCACCGTTAAATTATGGTTAATACACAAATTAACTAATAGTGGAAATACAGTATACAGGGTGATTCAAAAGTCAGGTTACATAGGGAAATACTGTATTATGTAATAATCAGTGGTGGGCACCGTTAACCAAAAAGTTAACTTCGATAACGATAATCCGTTAACCCCAATTTTTAACTCCGATAACGATAATCCGATAATTTTACTACAAAGTTAACGGAAGTTAACGATAATCCGTTAACGATAACTATTTCTTTACTAACATTTAAAAAAATCAAGGAAAAAAGCTTTAAAACCCATAGAAAATGTTTATTTATGCAAAATCCAACAATAAATAGGTATTTAACTGTATTTTTATCAAGTTTTGCAACTTTTTTGCTTAATAACTTTTTTTCTTATTTTTAATAAAAAATGTACTGATTACATGTTTTGAAACCCTTGTAACCACTAACCATTAACTAAATTTTAATTTACCAGGGAATTATTATGGCGGGAACTGAAAGGTAAAATTAAATTTTAGGAACATTTATTAAAGACTATGACACAATGTGCTGGTTGCCCTTCAGAAAGACCAACTTCTCAAAGTTAGGCCCAACTGCCAGTCTTGACCTCTTGGGCCTCAGGATGTCCTTGCCGAGAGAGAAGAGCCGTTCCACTGCGGCAGAGGACGGAATTGGCAGACTGAAGTTATGGCGGTTTGAATTCATTCGCGGAGCGGTGATCTTCCGTGAATGACTCCTCGCAGTTAACGTGTTAACGGACTTTAACGGACTAAATATCGAGTTATCGGAAGTTAACTGGTCCGATAACGATAAATGGAAATTAACTTCCGTTAATAGTCCGTTAAAAAAGTTAACTTCGTTAATTAACTGTTATCGGATTAACGCTTTAGTGCCCAACACTGGTAATGATACAGGGGAATAGTCACATCACATGTTCGATATGGCCACCGTTAACGGCAATGCACTTGTGCAGCCAGCTAGGAATATCACATCAATGCGCTCCTCCTTCGATAACATCTCATAACTCATTTACCTGCAAAGAAACAGAAAAGCCCTATGTAACCTGACTTTTGAATCACCCTGTATATGTTAATCTTGTGATGATATTATTATTATTTATAGAGGATTTACATTTAATTTCCAATATTCTGAATAGTTTTTATTTTCAGTACTAAAATTTTGCCTCAATAATCAGCTGTTTCCTAATTTTCTAAACATAAGACTTTACGACAAAACAGCTCACAAAGAAAAGTCTACAGAAAATTTCAAAACGCAACTTCTCAAACGCGACTTCGAAACAAGAAATCCACCAAGACTAAAACATGAAGAAAAATGTTTAAACAATATATTAAACACACACAAAACCAATGGACAAAGAAAACGCTATCAATGTTAACATACAGTATACTATAAAAACAAAGTTATCAAGCCATTTTTCGACACGTAACAAAAACCCTGATAAGCAACATCATGTGGTGTACCGATTTACGCGTCCTGGAGTTGACTGTACGTCGACTTAATTGGTTACGCCACAAACCACATTAAAGAGAGAGCATACCAACATAAATATCGTCCAAGTAAAATTAACGAACATCACAGAGTAGATCATAAAATATTAAATTTAAAAAATATATCGCAAAACTTTCAAATCTTCTACTCATCACAATAAGCTGGGCACTTGCGGTTTTTTTTGCGGTACTGCGGTACTACCGTGTTGGTCGGTACCGCGGAAAGTACCGCGGGAAATTTGAATGCGGTAGCGGTACTGCTGTACTTTCAGCGATCCTTTGCGTTATGCGGTATCGGTTTGGTAGTGCGGTAGTAGTACCGCAGTACCGCAAAAAAAACGCAAGTGCCCAGGATCACATAACGTACAAAAACTAAAAATTGCCGAAGCCTCTTACATTAAAATGAAAAAAAAAAAAAATTAATATAAAATTTAATGAACTTTCGAATATTCCTAAATTAATTTGAAATTGTATCAAATTTACAATCAAGAAATATATATATATAAAACCCTTTTACTTTAAAATTATGTATAAAGTTCTGAAGATGTTCAAAGTATATGAACGAAACGCGTCAACAGAAGCAAAATGAAGACAGTATTCTTAGCATACTGCAAATTCTTATCTAGAATTATTATTAAGAAACTCAATACTGAAAATAAAAAAACTCTTCAGGATATTGGAAATTAAATGTAAATTCTCTATAAAGACAGGCTGATATCGACTTTCTATTATAATGAAACATGTTAATATTGGGTTATCATCATTATTACAGATATCAAACAAATACAAAGTCATTATCGAAGATATGATACCACTTTAATACAGAAAATTGATAGTTAGACACGAGAAACCCAGTAATGGGCATTTAATTCTAGATCAGACACGAGAAATTAATAAATAATAAAATAATGTACATTTAATCCTAGATTTTTATTAATATTTCATTATTAATCGAAATTTCAACTTGGTTTTAAACGAATTTACGTTTGAAATATTTTGTATATCAGCATTTAAATTATTCCAGTTTCAGTCCAATGAAAATGGGTCATTTTTTTTAAAAGAAGCCAATCTAAGTATGAAAATAAAAACCCACTCTAATAGACAGAGTTTATTTCCATAACAGTTTCGATGCCCACTGGCATCCTCTTCGGGTGGATACAGAAAAACGAATTCGTTTTTCTGTATCCACCCGAAGAGGATGCCAGTGGGCATCGAAACTGTTGTGGAAATAAACTCTGTCTATTAGAGTGGGTTTTTAGTATTATATTGTGAGTTTCACGTAGAAAGAAGTTTTTTTGCATTAAGACAATCTAAATTGAAGTATAACATGCTTTGAGCTATTTCTTGCCTAAGTGAATTTCTTACCCAGTGTAAGTTAATGATTTTGTTCTTACACTCGTAAATAAAAATAAAATGTGCCATTTTGATTACATCTTCAAGCTTTAATAATTTTAAATATTTGAAGAATGCACTTTGAATGGTCATGGAAACCAGCATCACATGATAACCTTTTAAAAATGCGGAACTATCAACACTTATCAACACTTATCAACACTTACCAAAATTCAAGCGATTCAAGCGAAGAAATTTTACAAAAATGGTACATAAATAAGAAAGCATCAGGAGCAACAACAGAAACCGCCATCTACTTCTGCTCAAACACTCACCCCTCTTCCCTCCCCCGCAAGAGGCTCCATGAGGGAACAGGATGCGCTAGAGTTATGCCTTCTCCCTCCACCTCAGGCGCTGCCTCCCCCGCATCCGAAGAGGTCCCCCTTTGTCAATAAATTAAAGAATTTAATCCGACCAAATGAGAATTAAACAGTTTTATATATGAAATTATACCGGTCTTTTATCCTAAACTACATGGCAGAAAAGTATGGCAGAATAAATAAATTAAAAGGTGAAAACAATGAATTAAAACAGCGCATAAACCCGCTTCAGGAGAGACTCGAACTCCAGAACCAGGCGAAAGAAAATGTGAAGTTAACCAGTGAACCCGGAGTCCCACAAGATTCTCCGAGTGAAAACCATATCGAAATCGACACAGAGATGCCATGAAAGAAAAACTGGGTATAAACGTTCCTCAGAATGTCATTATGGAGGCTCATCAAATTGGGTAAAATAATAATGACACTGACCGAAAGCATTATAAAATTCAAACTGCGTGACCGACTTTGGAAGTCTGAAATAATAAGTGCACTGATAAAGCTCAAATATACTAATAAATCACTTAATAATAAATCACTTAATAATAAATCACTCTGTAAGTGCAGAAAACAAGTTTTTGACAAATTATATTATTAAAACTCAAAGAAAAATTAATTTATACCGGTTATGTACGAGATGGGATAATACAGGGTGATTCACTCGCTGGTAGCCCCAGAGTATCGTATTAGCGATACTCTAGTCTAGAACTACCAGCGAGTGAATCACTCTGTATATGTCCCAGAAAGGACAAAAAATGTGTCGATCCGTACTTAACATGATTTCGACAACTTTCGGCAGCATCTACAAATGAAATTGCCATCAGCATAACCCGTGTGCTAGGTAAACTTATTACTCTTATATATAATAATAATTATATATAGAGTAAACCCTCGTCCAAAGTGGGGGTTAGGTTCCTCGAGAACGGCGCGTTAGGTAAATCCGCGTTGGAGAAATGTAATACCTTATTATGGGATAAATGGCGATACGTGAACGCGGCCGCGTAAAGTCTCCCATTAATACTTAGATATGTAGATTTTTTATTCAGATAAATTAATTTCCCTACCTATATTGTATATAAAAATAACAATAAAATCATAAACATAATGATATTTACATATTTTCATTTAATATATTTTTATTTATAACATCTTTTCTTCACTCTTTCGGATGATGCGTATGGTAGACTCATTCACTTGATACTCGCGGCCAAGTGATGTTATGCTCATACCACCACGCAACTTTTCTAGAATCTTTATTTTTTCGGCTAATGTCATAACCTTACGACTTTTCTTCTCTTCACTATCACTCGCAGATGCTTTGTTTTGGTGTCATACTGCTGTCTAAGGGTAATAGCAAAACAACGGCAAAATACGACAAAAACAATCCAACACAACTTCACTGAACTTAACGCGTTAGCGGGACTGACAAAGGGTGATGGGAGGGGGTGACGCGAGAGGGATGGAGATGCGGGAGTGTTGGAGTGTGTAGGAGAAAACACTAGAGCGCGCATTGGCACGCGTACAGTACTACTGTATTAAAGCGTGTTTGGCGGACCGTGTATAATAACATTTTCCGCTATTTTTCCGTGTATAAGCAAATTCGCGTCGGACAAACACGCGTTGGACGAGGGTTTACGTAATAATAATAATAAAGGCAAAAACAAAAATTATAAATTTATGCATTTATGCTGTCTTGCCATTTTTTTTATAATTTCCATATTCCTTCAAATTATATAATTTCTAATTTTTAAGCCTTTATAATTCTATAATTTCGTAACTTTTCAATCCTATAATCCCATTGTGGATTCTTACGTACGTTCTTTACAACCACCACTACCACTGTAATATATATATATATATATATATAATATATTACTTATCATTTCTATTACCATTTTACCCTAATCTCTACATCATAATCAATACTTTAAATACACATTATACTGTAAATAAAATTACTGAACCTTAAAACGTAATCAAGAGTAGACAGACAATCTCAGTAGACAACTTTTTAAACAAGAAATAATAAAACGGAAGAATAAGAGACAAAATGAATGAATATCATTCTTTTATTATAATACACGAATCAAAATGGAGTTCCAAACGTGCGCGCGTGATGCGCACTATTTCAGTCATCTGAAAATCTGTAACCAAACATAGCCAACACGAGTAAGGCCCATTTTACAAATGTCTATTTTTTAGGGGGAAGGAGTGGGAGCTGTTCTTTATTTACCCCAGCACCCCGACCTCCCACCCCCAACTCTGTTATTTTTCGCCCCCGGTTGACTATACAACAATGGAAACAACTCCCTCCTAAACTTAAACATTCGCAGTCAACCAAACCACTTCGACAAATTGACAACTAACCTAAAATTCTTACAACATAAATTCACGTACATTGTTTTAACTGAAACTTGGTTCAATAATATAAGATAAGATTTCTTAACATTTCAAGGTACACAAGGTACCATATACAGGGGTTAGACAAAATAATATGAACACCTTGATAAATGGCGGTTTTTATTCTTAATATGGAGTTGGTCCTCCTTTAGCGGCAATAACAGCTGCAATGCGTCGGGGAATTGATTCATACAGCTTTTGGACAGTGGCTAGAGGAATCCTGAGCCATTCTTCGAGCAAACCCTGCTCCAGTTCCTCCAAAGACGCCGGCGGTGGGAATCGGCTTCTGACCTGCTGCTCCAACTGACACCACAGATGCTCGATAATGTTAAGATCCGGGGATTGTGGAAGCCAATCCAAGCGTTCTACTTCACTAACATGCTCTTCAAATCAGTTTTTAACGACCCCAGCGGTGTGGATTGGTGCATTATCATCCTGGAAGACGGCGCCGCCATTGGGAAACAGCGTTTGGACCATGGGATGGACCTGGTTAACCCTACCATGCAGTACCTCAGCTGGGCCAAGAGTATTCCACGATATTGCTGCCCAAACCATCACAGATCCGCCTCCATGCTTAACGGTTGGGGTCAGGCAGTCGGGGTCATAAGCATCTTTAGGTTGTCTCCAGACGTAAACTCGACCGGAACATGGAAATAGCGTAAAGGAGGATTCGTCGGAGTAGACTACATTCTTCCACCGGTCCAGTGACCAATTCTTATGGTCATTACACCATTTTCTGCGCCGCTCAATGTTGATGTGCGAAAGGAAGGGTTTGGCAATTGCAGCCCTCCCATGGTATCCAGCTCCATGGAGCTCGCGACGTACAGTTCTGGTCGATACCGGGCTTGCAAGATGCTGGTTAAGCTCTGCAGTCACTTTTGGAGCTGTAGTCTTATGGTTCTTTGTCACAATGCGCTTTAGCACCCGGCGGTCTCGATCACACAGCTTCTTCTTGCGTCCACTATTGTATTTGTCGGTGCTTGTCTTTCCATGGTTTTGGTATGCAGACATGACCATAGAGACAGTTCCTCTGGATACATTGAACATCTGAGCGGTTTTCGTCACCGATGCACCAGCCATCCGCGCTCCGACAATTTGCCCTCTTTGGAAGTCTGACAGGTCTTTCATAACTGCTAATTCATAATTCACTCAGATCTGTAAAAACAACGTGAGGTTATAACATGACGTATACACTCTCTGTTACGCATTTAAATAGGTTTGCCAGTCATTTGACCGTTTACTTTGTGTCTGAGCAGTCCGTAAAGATAACCGGTAAAATCGGCGGGTGTTCATATTATTTTGTCTAACCCCTGTATGTAAGCCTAATAATAGAGGCGGAGGTGTAAGTGTATTTGTAGGCTCAAACTGCGAAAATAAATGTATCGAAGAACTGACAAGCATAAGCAATACCTCAGAAATACTTGGATTTGAAATGTATATTCATAACTTCCAATATTCAATTTTAGGCATCTACCGACCACCAGCTGGTAACGTACCAACTTTTATTACAGTGTTGATAGAATTCTAAGTCCTAATCATATCGGTAACAGTTGGGGCCTTGCGGAAAATTTAAATATTGTTCCCACAAAAGAACATTCATATAATAACGCAAGCTTCCTTCACAACATCATGATTGGAAGTGTTTTTAAATTAACTATTACAAAGTCAACTAGACTTCACAACAATCATGACTGCAAGTGTTTTTAAATTAGCTATTACTCGTACAAAGTCAACTAGACTTCACAACATTATGACTGTAAGTGGTTTTAAATTAGCTATTACTCGTACAAAGTCAACTAGACTTCACAACATCATGACTGAAAGTGGTTTTAAATTAGCTATTACTCGTACAAAGTCAACTAGACTTCACAACATCATGACTGCAAGTGGTTTTAAATTAGCTATTACTCGTACAAAGTCAACTAGACTTCACAACATCATGACTGGGAGTGGTTTTAAATTAGTTATTACAAAGTCAACTAGACTTCACAACAATCATGACTGGAAGTTTTTAAATTAGCTATTACAAAGTCAACTAAACTTCACAATGACCTTAGAAATTTGACTTTGCTATATCACATCTGGGTACGATTACCGGTTGACTGCATTTCAAGTATAATCGGCCGCTTTTCTCTGGTAAGTTGAAAGGTTGCGGAACTCTGCTATAAATTTCCTACAACCTTTGCTAGTAGTTACCTAACTCCTTAACCATCCCAGTCCCACCCCCTGAAAAAGAACCTTCCTATTTTAAAATTTTGGCATGTAACTAAATAAATAAATAAATAGAATCTGAAGTAAAATAAAAAGGTGTGTATATATATATTGGGGTGGCGCAGAAAAAAACGCGTCCTTTGAAGGGCTATTGTTCCGTTAATATGATTGATGGACATCTGAAAATTTTACAGTTAAATAAGAACATATTCAAATAAATTCCATAAAATTTTTATTGAAATAATTTAATTAGAAACAGATTTATAGCTGTCTAAACTGAAGGTTCAAAACAATGGCTTTCAGCATTGAAACATCAACTTTCACTGGAAACAAACAGATACTGGTAAGACTTATGGACGATATGACCACCATTTTCATTAATCACGGTTACCACACGTCGTTTCCATTGTCGAATAGCAACCTGAATTTGATGTTGTGGTATTCGTTCCCAACATTCTTCAAATGCAATCGCGTAGTTCTGTCAAATTGTCAAATGGTTCGAGGAAAAGAGTTACAGTTCTGGAAATATTAATATTAGGGTTCTGAAAATTTACAATTAAATAAGAACATAGCCATTATTTCCATAAAATTTATATAAAATAATATAATTATTAACAGATTTAAAATTATATTAAAAATAATATAATGAAATTTGCGAATGCGTTCTGCTTTGTTTGAAATGTAACGTTTGTCAATATGCACGAGGAGCGAATTTGAAATGTGACGTTCGTCAATATTTGGGCGCCAGTTTGAAATGTAGCATCATCAGTACGAAATTTGGGCTAAAACTATTTATTTAAATGTAAAATTTTCAGTTATATCGTGTATATATATATATATATATATATACACGAAAGTAATAGCAAGTTGTACATCAATATATAACAAAATTAATTAATTCTTCAATTATCCTGCATCCACCATCAATAAAACTTATCACCAAACTTGAAACTATTTCCGGTTGATCTTCCTGCAGGAAATGTCCCGCGTTTAAAACTAATACTTCGCAACCAATATTGTCAAATAACTGCTTAAGAAGGTCTCTTCCAGGCCTCGTAAATAGCTCTTTGTCACTATAGCCAAAGAGGACTGGGCCAGTCCATTCTGTCTGAAGGAAATGTTTTACCTTTTGCATCTCGATGGCCATGGGTTCCTCCGCTGTCAGAGGCACGAGAAGGGGCCACTGAGCGGGCCCCGCTTTGAAGACAGAGGAGGGATAGGGGGCTTTATATCCTTCGATCCCTTCAATCGGTGCATCGGATGTGGCTCCGAATATTAAGCCCACGGGAACATTTCTTCCAATTAAACGAGTCGTCTTTCGCCATAACAAATAAGGAACATGTTGCGCAGCAAATGAAATTGTATTAAAAATGTCCCCTTGGGGAATCCAAGTATTCAGAAGGACAAGTTGCTTAAAACGATTCTTTTCCCTTCGAACGACACTCAACCCTGTTGGTCCACCAAGGTCCTGCCCGAATAAGGTCACATCCTGTATGGACGATAGATTTTTTTGTTACTAGTCATAATTTATTTAGGATTAATATTTACATCTTTTAAAAATATATCCTTTAAAAAGGGAAAATAATAAACAAGTAATTTCTCTCTCTAATTTGAGTTTGTAGTTATTGATCAAATGGTAATTATTAATTAGGTAAAATGTGTAACTGCAGTATTAGGATACAGATGCTGAAAAAAGTTCGCCTATGAAAATATTTGGAAAACGCAGGAACTGAAAATTTAAAAAAAAAAAAATTTCCACAAAACGTAAGAATATTCTCCAACCCTAAGTTTAAACGCCTCTTACTACCCCCACTAAAGGAGAATAATATATAGGTAATACTAAATATCAGTTGCATTTTTTTACATAAGATGAGAGCACAAAATCCCCAAAACGGAAGGACAATAATAAAAAAAATAAAAAATTCCCTCCTTTACTGTAACGAAGTAATGACATAAATTACTGTTTATTCCGCAAGTAATAAATAATAATTTACATTACAGGTTTCATGCGATATGTAACCTCCATATACGTCATTGATTATACAGGGTGTCCCATAAGTCCGGCATCATAGGAAAAATAATAAAAAAAGGCAAAACAAAAGCTTTTATTTACATAACGTGCTCAATATGTCCACCATTGTTTTCAATACACAAATTCAGACGTAATACCCGCTGCCGCAAATGTTCAACCTCCTAATTTTCTCTGCGTATACCAGCGCTTTCAAGTGGCCCCAGAGATAAAAATCTAGTGGCGTGAGATCCGGGTTTCTAGCTGGCCATTCCACAAGCCCTCGACGTCCTATCCAATGACCAGGGAATTGTTGGTACTTGATTGCTGTAATATGCAAGAGCGCCGTCTTGCTGGAACCATGTTGGGAAATTTCCTTCTTCGTTAAGGCACTGGGAAATGCTTTTTCCTTGAGCATACGTAGGTAGGTGCTTCCAGTGACATGTTCATCGAAAGAGAGGGGGCCTATGACGCGATCCTTTCAAATGCAACACCAAACCATCAACCGAGATGCACCTTCTTCCTTTGAAGAGGTATACCAGTGAGGGTTGTTTTGAGACTAGTAGCGGGTGTTCTGTCGATTTACCTCACCATTTCCATAAAAAACAGCCTCGTCACTGAACAGAATGGTGGACGGGAAATTGGCATCCCGAGCATATTGTTCCGTAGCCCATTCACAAAATTCCATCCGCCGGTCGGGATCATCATCATCGCTTAATTTCTGTAGGATCTGAAGTTTATATGGATGCCATTTGTGAGCCTGAAGAATGCGATGGATGCTACTTTTCGACACTCCTCCTGTCTCGGCGGACAATCGCCGAAGAGACTTATTGGGACTTCTGTTAAAATGAGCCAGGATAGCAGTCGCTGTATCATCGTCAGTGGACCTCCTTGAAGGTCCACTGCGTGGTTTATCTTCTATGGATCCTGTTTCCTTAAACTTTGCAACGAGTCTGCTAACACAACTCTGTGTTATTGGCTCGCGGTCTGGATGCAGTCTGTTAAATTCAGCAGCGGCGTCTCTCTGACTCCGATTTCCTATGAGTAGAATTATCTGGATTCGTTCTTCCTTGCTCACAGACATTATGACCTGTAGAAAGAGAAAAATATGAATTATGGCTTGTAGAAATAGAAAAATATGAATTTCTCCTATGATGCTGGACTTATGGGACACCCTGTATATTGAAATATTTAGGGATAGTATTGAAACGAATATCTCTTGTCTTAAATGAGGGAGGGGGATCATCGTGAAAATTAAATTTAAGGAGTAATTTAAGTAATGAAGAGAGAACTGTGTAATCATATATTTATGTATTCTGAAGGCTAAAGCATATTTGTATTTCAATTTTGCTCAAACGGGGCATAAATTTCTTTAATATAGTATTCACTCTTTAGGTGAGGCAGGGACGGGTGTGCAAGGAAGGGGTAAAAATACTTTTTGCATTTTGTAGAAAAGTTTCTCTTCATTATTCAAAAAACTAAAAGCGTGTGATAAGAAGTTATAAACTAGTTTGGGTTTTTTAAATTTTCAGTGTATTCTCCATAGAGTTTTCCTCGATAAACTTTTAGCGGAATTGTAAATCGTCATACACTGGGACTCTCAATATCATACACTGGGATCAATATCCTTTAGTCAGTACTGCATATATCGCTAAAATGTAATGTTTAGCATTATGTACGTGATATTAAGGATAGAGAGAGAAGATATTTTGAACTTAAC
>JAJOZX010003323.1:0-30000 GCA_023014485.1 Bathynomus jamesi
CTAACCCCCTCCCCATTACCCCCACCTCTCCCCATTACCCCCACCCCCCCCTCCCCTCCCCCATTACCCCCCCTTCCCCCTCCCCCCCCCATTACCCCCCCCCTTCCCCCTCCCCATACCCCAACCCCCACCCCCCTCCCCATTACCCCAACCCCCCTTTTTGAAAGCCGTAAAAATATTTAGTCTGTAATGGTTGCAGCACCAGTATGAAAGTGCATAAAAAGAACTCATTTGGTAAATTTTTGAACTTAGCCGCAGATTAAATTTCGGCTCAAAGCTGAACGCAAAAGCAAATATTTTTTACACTTTTTAAAATTATAATTAAAAGTAGAATTCATTACGCCCTTTTCTAATGCATTAAAATACAAATATCGTCCATATACCGGGTGCCGCAAAAATAACGCCCTTTTTAGTTTATTCTCTTTATTGAAGGAAATAAATCAATTACAGCATTTTAAGAGAAATAATAAGGTTTTTAAGAAAAATACAGCATTTTAAGAAAAATAATAAGTACTTTCTCAGTAAAAACTAAAAAATAACTGGAATTTAATTAATTTTGTGGTTGGCTCAATACACCTTAAAAAAATGTACGCTACATACATAGTATTTACTAACCTAATGATCATGTCAAAATGCTCCCCTTGGTGTTCAATACAACACTGAACCCTACCAGCAACACTTCTACAAACCTTTTGACACATTTCTACGTTAATTGTAGTAAATTTTTCACGAATTGTTTGTCTTAATTCAGGAAGTGTTTTCGGTTTGACCTTGTAAACAAGATCTTTCAGTACACCCCACAAGAAAAAGTCAGGTGGTGTTAGGTCTGGCGATCGTGCTGGCCACTCAATTGCTCCACGTCGTCCTATCCACCTCCCTTCGAAATTTAAATTTAACCATTCCCTAACGAGTAACCCATAGTGGGGTGGCGCACCATCCTGTTGAAAGTAAATTCCATTCTGATTTCTAACTCTCGGCCAGAATTCAGTTTGCAGCATTTGTAAATAATTATCTTGATTAACAGTACTATCAAAGAATATCGGGCCTATTATTCCCATGGAAGAGATGGCTGCCCAAACTGTCACTCCTGGTAGGTTAACGTCTTTTTCCAAGATAACATGTGGGTTAACATCGCTCCAGTACACACAATTATGGCGATTGATATGCCCGTTCAATTTGAATGTTGCCTCATCTGACCACCATATCTTATCAAGAAAGGTCTCATCTTCATTGACTTTATTCAGGAAATTTTCGCAAAACTCTAATCGTCTATCTGCATCTCCATCATGCAAGCTCTGTAACACGCGAGGGATGTAAGGCTTCATCTTGTTCTTCTTTAAGAGTCTACGGACACTTCTGTCACTGATACCCAACTCTGTAGAAAGACGTCTACTGGATTTTTGAGGAGTGTGCAACAATGATTCTCTTAATTCATCGGACTTTTCTAAGGTTGTTGCTGAAACTGGCCTCCCTGATCTTGTGGCATCACTACTACGCTTCCGGTTCTTTCAAATTTCCTAATTAGACTTGTGATATTGCGGCTCTGCACTTGTCGAATGTTAAATTCTTCTGATAACAAACGAGCGGCTTTAGCTCCATTGTTATTGTTTTGGTAATAATGTTTAACTGCTTTCACTCTTTGTTCTCTCGTCAATCGCAAGGCCATATTTATTCAGAATTTCTGTAAAAATAAAAGAAACAAAATGATACAATATAAAACTAAAAAATTATACTGTAAAAACTATAAAGATACAATTATTAAAAGGGCGTTACTTTTGCCGCACCCATTCCTGGGTGTTTATAGTATTAATTATACCATGGTCACACTAGTAGAATGCTTTAGCAAAATCTTTGTATATTATATTATAGTTCTCATTGTTTTCAAGTGCATCAGTTATATTGTTATAATGTTGTTTTAGTCGTGATAGGCACGATCTTCCTGATCGGAATCCGTGCTGGTTCTCATTGAATCTTTCCTGCGTCTCCTAAAAGGGATAAATTTTTTCTCTAACTATTCCTTCAAATATTTTGGTAAGATGAGATGTCAGTGACGCTGGTCTATAGTTCTTCGCTCGAGATCTGTCTCCTTCATATATAGTGACAATGTTCGCCCCTTTTTCAGGATGCCCGGTATTTCTCCCGTGTCCAGCGATCTTCTCCATATCCAAAACGGGGGTGTAACTATTTCATTCTTATAGTTTTAAATCACGAAGGCGTCCTATTAATTAAAATTAATGTCTCCGCAGAGAGAGAGATATTGGGGGTTGGGGAGTTTAAAGGACCTTATTAGGGTTTTCATATCAGCAATGGCACTAGAGAATTTTGCAGTTAGTGTTCGGAGCTCTGTAAATGTGTAGGTATTAATGTCAGGTTTAAATTTAAAATTTTTACTGCTAAAAGTTCTACGTAGCTGTTTGATTTACTTATTGTTTCTGCCATATAACTCGTGTACGTATATAGGGTGTCCCAAAAAGAACTATATACTCTTTATAGCATCATATATTTTATAATTTAAAAAAAAACCAAACAATATATTGTTATAGCAATTGCCAATGAAAGGTAAACTAGTAATCTAAGTGATCAAAATGTTATAGCGAGTTGTTTGCATATAAAATTTAATTAACTACGCCAAGTGCTCAAAATGTTCTCCGGCGGCATGAATGCACTTTCAATACAACAAAATCGTGTGGTCTGATGAAGCTACCTTCAAGCTGAATGGCACAGTAAATCGACACAACTGCAGGTACTGGTCACTTGCTAATCCACACGTTTATGTGGATAAACATGTTAATTTACCAGGATTAAGCATGGTGTGGTTTATCATCCAGGGGTTTGGTTGGACCATTTTTCTTTAATGGGAGAGTTACCGGTGTCGCATATCTCGACATGCTGCAGACAGAAATTATACCTGCAGTTCGGAAGTTGTTTGGAAACGACGACTTTTACTTTCAACAAGATGGAGCCCCCCCCTCATTATCATTGTGATGTCAGAAGGTACCTCGATGAAACGTTGCCTAACCGTTGGATAGGACGAAGAGGAAGCGTTGAGTATCCTCCACGTTCACCGGACTTGACTCCACTTGATTTTTACTTGTGGGGCTACCTGAAGGATGCAGTTTATGGTACAAGACCCGCAACACTCGAACACCTTAAGGATGCAATTAGGGAAAAGTGCGGGACCATCACAGCATCCACATTAGTCCATGTCTGCGAATCAGTTAGTCGACGCATTCAAAAGTGCATTCATGCCGCCGGAGAACATTTTGAGCACTTGGCGTAGTTAATTAAATTTTATATGCAAACAACTCGCTATAACATTTTGATCACTTAGATTACTAATTTACCTTTCATTGGCAATTGCTATAACAATATATTTTTTTTTTTTTTTTAAATTATAAAATATATGATGCTATAAAGAGTATATAGTTTTTTTTGGGACACCCTGTATAACACATCCACCTTTTCGTCTTTCTGTTCTGTCGGCTCGTAGTATGTTATAACCATTGATATTTATTCTTTTTTATATATGCTGTACTCGCAGTTTTCACGGTCTCCTTGGCAGTTCTGAAGATGCGTTTCTGCGAGGCACTCGATGTAGGCCCTTGTTTCATCCATAAATCTTTTCAAGTATGGTCACTTTATTTCGCGGGTGGTTTGGTTTTAGCCCTTGAGTATTTGCCGGGACCATTTATGTTTTCAGCTTTGCGTTGTCCCTCGCTCATTCCAAATTCGTTATTCTTCAATGTCGCACGTTTTCCTGACCATACGATTTTTCGGGAAAGATCAGTTTCCGTTTACCCGTTCTCGTAGTTTCTTGCCTCACAACGGTTCGACTCTGAGGTTTTCAACTCCGTCCATTGTACGTGTTGTATTATGTCGGCGATGTCGAAAATATTTCTTCGCAGTTTGCACTCGTAGGTTTCTTATCATTTTTCATATTGTTCTTAGAGTTTGTTGGGAGGTGATGGTAGTAGCACTTTTTACCGTATTTGCAGTTACCATGTCTTGCGTAATTCCTGCAAGTGGTCGAATGGTACAATTTGCAACTGTCACCGAATTTACAGTGACCATTAGGATCTTTTTTATTTCTGTAATTACCCCAATTATGATAAATGCCCTTATTTTTCCTTATTGGTACGCCTTCCCTACCCCTTTTTTCCCATTTTTTTTATTCATCGGTTTTCGTGTCACTTTACAAATATTTTATTCCTCGTTATTTTTTATTAAATAGTTGAGCTACATTTCGTTGATTCGTTCGCGCATCGAAATACATTGACGATGGAATAGGGCATAAAGCGGTGGCCTCGGTACGACGGGGGAGCCGTTGGATCTAAGATTCGTTACGTAGGTCCACAAGGCCCCAATGTAGCAAACACACACACACACACACACACACACGTTTGGCTTTTTTACGAGACGGCGACATTTTCGCATTTTCAGTTGTGGATGGCTACATTAAACTTAATCTAAACCAATTAACTTAAATCTTAAACTAATTTCAAATCTGACCTAACCTAACCATTATCTAAGGTGCCCGGACAGTTCGCTACCGGACATTTCGCTACTAGGACATTTCGCTACCATATATAAATTTACCAGTAAGTAAAATTAAAAAGGTAATAAAATTTATTAAAAAATTACGAGAATTATTAAATGAATACAAGGATTATTAAATGATTACATGAATTACATAAATTATTACGCATGATTACATGAATTATTAAAAGAATTTTATTTTTTAAAAAGAATGAAAGTGCATAAAACATTTGATACAATAAAATATCGAAAAATATTTAAGATTATGCGCAATAGCGCGAAGGAATTCCAGTTTATTTCCAGAATCGTATCTTCTCAGTAAATTATGGATCCTCTGCTCACAGTCCCTATACTTTTTCCTCTTCTGAGTTGCGTTTAGGTTAGGTTAGATTAGGTTAGGTTAGATTAGATTAGGTTAGGTTAGGTAACGTTACAGTATAAACAATTAAAAGAACACAAGACATACAAAAAATTAAAAGAACAACGGAAATATAAGAATTAGAAGAACAAAAGGCAAAGGATATAAAAAAATATTCCAATCAAACCAATTAAAAATTAAAATGTAGATAGAGGAACCAACCTTTATGGATGCGCGAGTGACCAGACACTGAATTGCTAATAAAGAAGCACTAACAAGGTGAATAACGGTGAGTATTTTTCTCGAAAATTCTAAAGTTAGTTGGTACGTTATGTTGCTATTTTTTGTATTTAAGTAACCAAAAGGGGAGAGGCAGAGGGATCAATGTTAAATGTCGGTTTTTATAAAGAGATTCTAAAAAAAAATTCTAAGACAAGTGTCATCAGATGATGAGGCTAAAATTTTAAAATGTTTATCCAAAAGGGCAAGATTGCGGGACTGGGCATGTTCTCTTATAGGAGAAAATTCTTTAACGACAGCGAAGTTAGATGCCGGTAGCGAAATGTCCGGTAGCGAAATGTCCTAGTAGCGAAACGTCCAGTAGCGAAATGACCGGTAGCGAAATGTCCGGTAGCGAATTGTCCAGTAGCGAACGGTCCTAGCACCATTATCAAACATTCATTTGTCTTTTTTGTATTTAATGATTTCCAATAAAAAGTCTGAATTAATGTCGCTATACCCACGTCGTGTTGCCATAAACCTCTGTACAGTATATCCTAAAGTGTTGTGCTTTCGTAAGGTAAAACACACACACACACACACACTCTTTATATATATATGATGAATAAAACCACGGAGGAAAGGAAACACAGAATGGTGCTCAAGCGCTTTCGTCTAATGACATCCTCAGGAACACTGAAGTACATAAAGAGTTACAGCCTATATATAGGTTACAGAAAAAAATAAAAAAAATATATATATATACAATAAACGGAGAAATAAAATTAAAGGATTGTGGGAGGGGCATACAAATTTGTAAGGAAAAACTATCGATTTTTAGCACAAGATCAAATGAATTGTTTCCAACTACCGATTTTTAGCACAAGATCAAATGAATTGTTTCCAACGGTATTGGAAGTGATCTGTGTTATCCATCTGCGTTTATGGAATTTTGTCTCAACAAGGCAAAACGAACTTTCTATCGTGTCAATAATAACACTCGTACTTTGTCAAAAAATATTTTAGTACTTCCATTTTTCTCGGGCTTTTTAGGCATTGCTAATGTACTTAAACTTTTGGATATTAATAGTATTTTCATATAACAATATTGTGAAAAATATCATAGTAAAAAATAGCCCTACCAATAATTCAGGCATTATCTATAAAATTGGTTGTAAACAATGTGATTCCTTTTACATAGGTCAGACGGGAAAGGATTTGCACACACGTATAAAACAGCATCAATATTCCGTTAGAACAGGACAGTCGTCCAGTGCCCTTTTTGTCCATTTGTCAGAGTTATCCCACTGTATTGATTGGAATAATGCTTCAGTTTTATTTCACTCTAGCAACATTGTTAATAGAAATATTCTTGAGTCTGCCATTATCCAACTTACAAATAACTTCAACATAAGCAAAGGTCTTTTTCAACTCGATCCTGTTGTTTTGAATTCCTTCAGAACAGATTTAGATAAGAAGGGTAGAACGCTAAATCTTTGGTAAACTTGTATGCCACTCTAATAACTTTTATTTTCAATTTATTTTTATATACAAAAAGGGGCAGAGTGCTAAAACCCGGGCAGATTTCCAGTATAAATTTTTTATTTTTTTATATATAACATTGGTTGGAAACAATTCATTTGATCTTGTGCTAAAAATCGATAGTTTTTCCTTACAAATTTGTATGCCCCTCCAACAATCCTTTAATTTTAATTTTATTTCTCCTTTATTGTATATATACAGGGTGGGCCGAAAGTCTGGATCCATAGGAAAATATTTATTTAATACATAAATTACAACAAATGGTAAATACTTAAAATGAATATCAACTTTAACTCGTAAATGCGTATCCGTGATACTGTACAGTGGTTCGTACTCCAGTATAAACAACAAATTATAACAAATGCTCAAATTGGCGGCCTCTGACATCGAGACACTTAGGGATAGAATTTATGATTTTTAATAATTCTTCGAATTGACGTTCTCGAGATGCGTGTTTCATTTGATAATCTTCTTGTTGACTTTACTGGACTATTCGTTAAAGTTTCACATACCATTGCAGAGGTATTTTCATCAGTTGCAGTTTTTGGACGACCAGAACGCCGTCGATCATGTACACTTCCTGTTTCTTTGAAACGTTTAAACAACTTGCCAACAGTCGCATGTGTTACTGGATGTTTATCAGGATGATTTCTATTGAATTCGGTAGCAACTTCTCTGTGTGTAGCGCCCTGTCTTGCGTACATGAGCACAAGTTCTACCCGGTCTTCTGTTAGATTCGAAGCCATTTCTGGGCTGAAATAAAAAAGTATTTGAGTATTTATACTGGAGTACGAACTACTGTACAGTATCACGGATACGCATTTACGAGTTAAAGTTGATATTCATTTTAAGTATTTACCATTTGTTGTAATTTATGTATTAAAATAAATATTTTCCTATGGATCCAGACTTTCGGCCCACCCTGTATATATATATATATATATATACAGGGTGTCCCAAAAAAACTATATACTCTTTATAGCATATATTTCATAATTTAAAAAAAAACCAAACAATATATTGTTGTAGCAATTGCCAATGAAAGGTAAATTAGTAATGTAAGTGATCAAAATGTTATAGCGAGTTGTTTGCATATAAAATTTAATTAACTACGCAAGTGCTCAAAATGTTCTCCGGCGTCATGAATGCACTTTTGAATGCGTCGACTAACTGATTCGCAGACATGGACTAATGTGGATGCTGTGATGGTCCCGCACTTTTCCCTAATTGCATCCTTAAGGTGTTCGAGTGTTGCAGGTTTTGCACCATAAACTGCATCCTTCAGGTAGCCCCACAAGTAAAAATCAAGTGGGGTAAAGTCCGGCGTAGTTAATTAAATTTTATATGCAAACAACTCGCTATAACATTTTGGTCACTTAGATTACTAATTTACCTTTCATTGGCAATTGCTATAACAATATATTTTTTTTTTTTTTAATTATAAAATATATGATGCTATAAAGAGTATATAGTTTTTTTGGGACACCCTATATATATACACACAAAATGTGCAAATTGAGTTATGACACGTTAAACGATTTTCAGACCGACTACTCTTTCCATTTATAAAATGAAATTTAGCTGGTTGTATAAATTGATTGTATTAATGCCTTGCAAACTCCAAAAGTTTGAATGTTGTAGAAAATTGGGAGGGAATTTGAAGTAAACTGTGATATATATATATATATATACAGGGTGAGTGAAAAGTCTCCATACATAGGCAAAATAGTCATGATAAATTTTTTTAAATTTTTTGCAGGTGATGTGCTGAGATGCCTTTGTCCCAAGAAGAGCGTATAGAGATCATTCTTCTGGCAGGATCAGGAAGCTGTCGCAAGGTTGCCGAGGATTTTAACAGGAGACACGCCCCCGGCACGCACATCACACATGACACCGTTGCCAAACTCATTGAGAAGTTCAAGAAGATTGGAAGTGTTGCAGACCAACCGAGAAGTGGCCGTCCACGAACAGCCACCGATAGAGCATATTTTGTGACTTACAAGTGATTGCATAATAAAGTGACCATTTTGCCTATGTATGGAGACTTTTGAC
Organism: Bathynomus jamesi; assembly: GCA_023014485.1. Lineage (NCBI taxonomy): Eukaryota > Metazoa > Arthropoda > Malacostraca > Isopoda > Cirolanidae > Bathynomus > Bathynomus jamesi. The sequence goes on from JAJOZX010003323.1 coordinate 8,708, forward strand.
TCACCCTGTATATATATATATATATATATATATATATATATATATATGATGCACACACACCGTGCATGGAACAAGGACCTCTTTTAGGATAATTAAATCCACTATAGTCCGAATAAGTAACCCGTTGCCCACGTCGGGCTAGCATCATGAAAAAGGAAAACTATGGTATTTGTCACTTACCATTACTTATTCGGACTATATTGGATTTAATTATCCTAGAAGAGTTCCTTGTTCCATGCACGGTCTGTGTGCGTCATAAAAACCTCAGGGAACCATTCTGAGCTCATTCCCATCTTGAAACGGACATGTTATGTGCCTTGAAAAGTGGACGCTCAATTCTGCCAGAGGTTTAAGTTTTGGTTTTTGGCTAAAAATATAATAGTTACCCCTTTTTCTTTGATGTATTCAATCTGACGTGAAGGCGGCGAGTCTTTTGCTTATATTGAGGTTCTAAATGTAGCTGGGCTAGGCTGCTTTAAACCCTAGATCCTGTCCCAAAGCTGGATCCTATGCATACATATTATTTTTAATCTTTCCCTAAAAGTAAAATCTAATGGTGTAAGATTGGGTGTACTACCTCGGAGCCAATGCAATGGGACCACAGCGTCCAATCCATCTTTGCGGAAACGTCTCGTCAAGGAAGGTTCGAACACTCGCAACATAATGAGGTGAAGCTCCCCCCCCCTCCCGCTCCTGCTGGAAGATCTGGTTATCCAAAAAGTTTGAACATACACTCGGGGCAGATGGGCCATCGAAAAAAATAAATGGACCATAACTTTTTTCCGTGTAAAAGTATACCAGACATTAACATCTCGAGTGAGTTTCGCTCGTGTTCCCGATCACCTTATGAGGATTATCTCGTCCTGAAATTCGGCTGTTATATTTAATTTTGCTACTGACGTGGAAAGTAGGTTCGTCTTAGAAACATAATCGAGCTAGAAGTGTTGGATCCATTTTTATCATATCCAGCAGTTCAAAACATGCGTCAATGCATCCGCCATAATCGTCCTCCAAAAGTGCTTGAAGTAGGTTAATTTTGTAATGGTACAGATGTTGCTTATGAACAATCGACATCGACATCTTCAATTTAATGGAACCCCAACGTCCAGATTTTGAAACATCTCTCCAAACATTCACGGGCACATTCGGCGTCTTCAGGGGTAAGCATGACTTTCCCGATCACTGTAAATCATGAACCGAGACAATTTTCTTAAACTTAGCCACCCCACTCATATTGTGACACCTTCGATGGTGGATCCTTTCTATATTATTTTCTAAATTTCCTTTGAACTGCTATTACAGATTCATAATTAGCTAACCATAACACGCATTCTGCTTTCTCTACGTTCGCCATTTTTGTTTGGTGTCGTTTTACCGTCGACGTACGAGTAAATTCCTCCACGGCTGTCATAGACTCGTACATTAAAATAAATTTAAAAGCCTGTAGTACGTTATAGTGTAAACTAAATTAAAAAGTCTATTCTAAATATTCAATCTTAAATTCATTTTGTATGTTTAGTATTTCTTTATTATATATATTCCAAACCGTAATAGGATTTTATGAACACCCTATATATAAAGTACTCTTTTTTAATACTATTAGTGGCGATGAACTATAATAAATGGGAAGCTCTATTCGTGTGTCAGAAGCTGTAAAAAATAGCGAGGTGTTAATTAACCAGCAATCCTCCCCTGCCTTATACGCCCTAATAAAATTAGTTGCGGATGAAATTAGTAAATTAGTGGTGGGTGGTGAAGAGCCGAGTTTGGTCGGGTGAGGGCCAGATTTGGAGAGAAACGCCGTTGCTTACGTTGCCATGAAAATACTAATTGAGATTCTTCAAGTTTTATGTGGTATCCTACAGGGTGTCCATAAAGTCAAGCATCGTAGGAACATAAGCACTGTCTATTTATTTATGTCTCCATCAGGCCAAATATGTTGAGGAACATTCAAAGAAACCTGCATTTTCGTTTACAAACATGTTTTGAGATTGGTGGGAATCATTTCGAACAAATAAATAAAACAAAATAAATGTAGTTTCCGATGATGCGTGACTTTATGGACACCCTATAGTTATAGGATATTTAACACACACACACACACACACATGGGCGCCCGCAGGATTTTTTCCAAGGGGGGGCAAAATTTAATGTATTAATAGGTAGGGACCGGAGCAAGCAAAAAACTTTTGACCCCTTAGGAACCAGCAGGTTAATTCTAAGCAAGTTTAGTGTTGCATTTTCTGTAATGGAAAATGCAAATATATATTGTATATACATACAATGCACATGATAACAATCATTTATTTTATTTATAACAGAAACATGATAGAATGAAGAAAAAAGCACACTGAAGTAAATGTTGTACCTAATTTGAAAACGGTGTTTCGAGCATCACCTACACTGCTCATTTGAATAGGAATTGTAGTCGTCTGCGGTCACTACCAAAATTATGAACAACCTTTTCCATAAAATCAGTTTTGTTGGAGTTGATTTTCTCCCGGTGAACAAATAAAAAGGTAGTTGCTCAACCTTTTATCATGCACACAAATAAAAATTTTCACCCTTTAGGAGGCAGTTGGATACTTTTCAACAAGTTTAGGATATAAATATTTTCTTAGAAAATATTTAATATATTTTCTTTGCATTTCCAGGTGGGGTCAAGCGCCCCCCCTTGCCCCTACCTGCGGGCGCCCATGCACACACACACACACACACACACACACACACACTGTGCGTAAGCGGGGTACCGACATTTTTTAAATCCATATATCAAACCTAATTTGACTTATCACGCCCTTCTCGGTTCGATAGCACTACGGTTAGGTTAAGTGTTTCGAGCGCAAATGAGGGCTCAAAGGGTAATTCCTGTTGTCATTAAATGGTGATACTCGCTAATCTAACCTAACCTAATCTAATAAGGACCAACATATATTTTTTTCCGACAGCAAATATGTTCCTAGATTTTTATATAGATTTCTAATTTTCCGAAGTAACAAGTGTCACGGTACTTCACAAAAAAATTACCTCACTTCATCGACTTCACTTACCCCCAGTTGCCGTGCGCGCACGTCTCCGCACGAGTGATTCACCGCTTTTCTATTTCATATTAAAAAAAACTAATTAACCTAACCTTAGTGCCATCGAATCGAGAAGGGCGTAATATGGACCGGACGCAGTTGCGGGTTCGAAGGGTGTTCTGTCAATATTTTATATTGTTGATTCGGTTAAAATTTGAGTAAACGGCCGAAAACACCATAATAGACGAGAGAAGTAATAGAAGCAACTCGTGAAAAGTGGACTGCTTCAGACTTAGACATTGATCTTTTGAAAATAATGGAAAAAAAAAAAAACGGTGCACTGTCTCCATTTATAAGCCTGACTGACTGCTGTGATGAACTAGTTCATTCTGAATCAAGTACGCGAGAGCAGTTGCCAAATATCAGTGCTAAAGAAGCCTATAGTTTATAGTAAAAATGAAACGCGAGAAACGGCAATAGCCGTGAAGAGAAAATGATTTCATAAAAATTAAACTGTTTCCTAAAACAAGAAATTCATAGGTAATGACATCAACTTGTAGCTGCTAAGTGGACTTGAAGTCGAGAATACTAATGATAATATTAGTTTTAAAAACTTAGAAGCTTTTCTCAACTTCATCGGTTGAAAATAAAAGGTTGTTTTAGCAGAGTATGGAGGGAATATTTATTCATAAAGGTACAAAAAACATTATCCCACGAGACAATGGCCAAAACCTAATGTTATTCAAACGAGTTTAGTTTAAATATTAGAGAGTCTGTAACGTTGATTTTAAAATGAAAAAGTCCCGCAAGACTATATATTTTTTAGTGAATTAAAAATTTTATAATACAAGGAAATAACTTTGGTGTTGATATCAAATTTTCTTGACTCTTATCGATTATATGCGTAATGTTAAGTATGAATTTATTTTATTACTTAACTAGCTTTTATTTGTAGCATTTAACATTTAGCTGGTAGTTAATTGCCAACTTTGAAAGGAAATTTTATTTCTTAATTAAATTTTATGACCAGCGAAGTACGATATTAAAATAATCAAGCCCTGTTTGGTACGCCTAAATTAAGTTATTCACTATTTTTATCCTAATTTCAGAAATTGGTATTAAAAAGAATTTTTAATCTCGGTATACAAACAAATAAAACATCTTTATTCAGAAAAGAATACATTACATTACGCAACGACTTAACTTGCTCTCGTATTCCCCAATTTGAATCTTCTTAATTCAACACCCTCCGGCTACGGCTTACGTGACAATCTCAAACTAAATACATCTGCGCTATCTACCTTTCTCCTAATTCTACTGACTATCCAAAGCTCTTTGACTGCCTCGCTTCCAAAGTGCTACATTCTATCCCACTCTCCTTTTGAAGGGGGGGTTTCAGTATTCACCACTACCTTTTGGCTTTCTTCCCATTTCACTGACATCCCTGGTAAACTAGCTTACAACTTCTTTTTCCGAAATGACCTAGAGCGGATTGTACAGCACCCTACCCGTATCCCCGATCACCTTGGAGATAGGCCCAACATTCTGGATTTATTTCTCACCTCTCATCCTTCTTGGTCTGTCAAATATTTTTCTCCGTTGGGCTCCTCCGACCACAATCTTATATGTTTCCTGTCCTATCGCTCCAGTTACCTTTCGGTCCCCCCAAGAGAAGGGCGCTACTGGCAGTACTTAGGCAGTACTTTTCTGATCACCAGACAGAAATGTGGAAACCTATCTAATTCTAATTCTTCTCGTTCTTTTTGGCACCTAGCTAAGAACTTCTCCAACAACTTTACTTCATTCCCCCCTCTTTTCCATTTTGACGGCTCAGTTGCTGTTTCTTCTAATAAAGCTGAACTTTTCGTTCAAATCTTCGCCTCCAACTGAACCCTGGACGATTCTGGTACTGTTCCTCCATCTCCTCCTTCCTCTGACTTAATCTGAAATTAGAATCTCTTTCAAAGATGTTTTTTTCCCTATCTGGGCTCAGCTTTAGGACTGTGTTACGGTCCTGATGGTGTCCCTCCTGTTGTTCTCAAGAACTGCTTTTGTGTTGATACCCTGCCTAAGGAAACTATTTCGTCTTTGTCTTTCGTTTGGTACTTTTCCTTCCTGCTGAAAGTTCGCTTTCATTCAGCCTGTCCCAAAGAAGGGTGACCACTCTCAACCCTCCAGCTATCGTCCAACTGCTTTGATTTCTTGCCTTTCTAAAGTTTTTGATTCTCTCCTTAATAGGAAGATTCTCAAACATCTCTTCTCACAGTCTTCTTTCATATCGACAGTATGGGTTCCGCAAGGAATGCTCTACTGCCCATCTTGCATATCTCATTGACGTTTGGTTATCCTCCTTTCAGAATTTCGGTGAAACCTTTGCTAGAGTCTGGTACTTTGATAGAGTCTGGTACAAATCCTAAATTTCCAAACTATCCTCCTTCGGTTTCTATCTTTCTATTCATGCCTTCATCTCTCATTTCTTTTCCTGCGGATTTATAGCTGCGGTTGTAGATGGCCACTGTTCTTCTCCTAAAGCTATTAATAGTGTTTTTTCTCAGGGCTCTGTTCTGTCACCCACTTTTTTCCTTTTAGTTATTAATTAGCTTTTAATCGCACTTCCTGTCCTATCCACTCCTATGCTGATGATTCCACCCTTCATTTCTCCACCTGCTTCACAAAGCATCCCTCTCAACAGTCCCTTCATGCTTCGCGTGAGAAGGCTGACCTCTGATCTTTCTACTGTCTCTGATTAGGGCAGAGAAAATCTTGTAGCTTTCATTGCCTCAAAAACCCAGTTCCTTCATTTGTCTACTCGTCATAATCTTCCACACGACTATCCCCTTACCTTCAACAATACACAACTCAATCCTTCTTCTTTTAACATTCTTGGTGTTTCCTTTTCTCGTGATCATTCCTAGAAAGATCACATATATTCTCTTTCTAAAACCACTTTTCAGAGGTTAAGTGTGCTGTACCGTCTCCGCAGTTACTTCACCCCGACTAAGTTGCTGTCTCTGTACAGGGGTCTTGTTCGCCCCTGTATGGCATATGCTCCTCAAGTGTTGGGTGGCTCAACCCACACAGCCGTACTTGACCGGGTGGAATCAAAGTCTTTTCGTCTCATCAATTCCCCGCCTCTTACTGACTGTCTTCAATCCTTTTCTCTTCCCCGCATTGTTGCCCCTCTCACTCTTTACTATAGCTATTATAACGGACACTGCTTTTCTGGACTCTCCAACTTCATGCCTCTTCACTTAAGGAGAGCACGCAGCACCAGACTTTCAACACATTCTCATTCCTTTTCTGTCCCGCTCTCTAATGCAAGGGTTAATCGGTATTCTCAGTCTTTCATATTAACCGCTCAACTCTGGATCACTCTAACTCAATCCATCTTTACCTCCTGTCTATGACCTCTAATCTTTCAAACGCAACGTGTCCAGGTATCTCGTAAACTTTGGATCTCGATTTGGCTCTTCTTCTTCTTCTATGGGAGGGGGGCGTTTTTGTGGGTATTCGCCCTTGGCCCGTCCTTCCTTCATGAAAAAAAATGAGGTATACATCACATCTGTATAGGTTTACACGATGTTGCAGGTGCTCCTCCAGGGGGGGTGGCCTGAGGTGATTAGCCACTCCTGTGCCTTAGTAAATTTACTTTTTTCACAATAACTTTTTGTAACGGAAGTTTTTATGTACAAAAGACATTGCGCCTCGGTGGTGTAGTGGTTAGCGTCGCTGACTACGAATCCATCGGCCCCGGGTTCGAGACCCGTTGACGGCAGTCGGCGCGCAGCAAAACCCAGTTGTTCATCCTTCCACACAATAAAGAAAGTGGTTGGTAGATAAATGGGTACCCTGGGTGGCCTAGTGGTTAAGACGCTGGGCTGCTGATGGGGCGTGCTTCGGATTCCACGTTAAACTGTAGGTCTGAGGTGGAGTGAAAAGCTTGACCTTCGTCAGAATGAACAATTCGGGCGGAAGCTAACCAAAGGTTATTATCATTTGTTCTTTGAAAGCATGGCAAAATGTGTAGCTCATCAATGAGCGAAATAGACACCAGAAAACGTTCTTTAGAAGCTATTTGAGGCAGATTTTGATACCAGCCATCCCCCTCACCCAAATCCTGGAGGAGCCCATGTGTTGGCATTAACGTTTAATAATGTATTTTAGCGGAAAGTACTTTAACTAGAGCATTGTTATCTGAATATGCCGTCGGAAAAAATGAGCTTTTCAGATAAAAATCTTTGAGATTCATTTCAATTTTTACAAAAAAAATAAGAAATAAATGAAATAATGGAAAGTGAAATAAAATTGCATTTAATTCATTTTGGCATTACAAAGGAAAAATGAGATAATCTTAGAAATAAAGCCTTCAGCTCGTAAAAAAGTTTTTAAAAAATCAAAACATGACCCGAAACGCTTCCGTTTTTTGGATAAAGCTGATGTGAACATGGCTGAATACTCGGCCAAAAAGTTTGAATTTCGAATATTCGGTCAGAGTAGTCGCCATACTCGCTGCATCGTCAATCAGAAGTGGCATTTACCTGAATCTTGTCTCTTTAACGTGTCATAAGCGTTCATTCGACTCAACGCTAATATTAACGGTGATTCGACCTCACACACACACACACACACACACACACACACACACACACACACATTCATTCATTCATCCGTCGAAGCATATTACAGTTTGAGGCTTTGACCTCTTCTTAAACGGGAATTTATTGAAGTAAAAATACTGAGGTATAGTAGATTAGGTAATTTCGGGTGTGCCAATTTTAGGGAGCAAAGTGAAATCTCTAGATTTTCAAAGACTACTAGTGACCAAATGATGCATTTTTATGTGCTAAATCGAAATATGGCTTCAAAATCCAGATTTGACCACTCCTAGCTATTATTTGAAGTTGAAGTTTACGAAAAATCAGCAATTTTTGCAAGTATTTTTTTTATTGTATATAACTACATTTTACATACATTACATACAATTAAAGACATTTTGATTGTATTTCAATATTAAAACTTAGAAATATAGATAGGTTTCTTGAACTTTGCCAAGGATGCCATGTCTGCCTTGCTCTTGTTCCTGGACATGAGCTCCCTACTGGCCACCTGGCCACTGATGTACGCCTCCCTCCTCTCTTGTGAGTAAACATGTTGTGCTGCTTCAGTTGTCATCCTTACACACCTCTTTACTGACTGTGTGTGTGTGAGGGCCATGCAGGAACTTCCATTGGTCTATCCAGAAACTCAGTGGTGAGGGAGCAGGTCAGAGGAGGCTCAGTCACGCCAGAGTTCCAGTCAATAAGCTCCGAGAGTTTGGTGGCATCTGGGTTGATGTCAGGAATCTTCCTGGGTCTGACACTGCAGTCTCCTACCTGTGTGTCCTCTTCTTCACCTCTGATTTCCAGTATCCTCTTCACTGCCTCCCTCCTCTCCTCCTCCACCTCAGTGCACAGCATGGCCTGGAGCACAGCCTCAGAGTGTGCATACCAGGCTGATCTCTTCACTGTAGGCATCACTATTCCTATCACCTCCTTCTTCTGACTTCTGAGCAGCTCCAGCTGGTACAGTAAATGCCTGGGACCCTCCACCCAGCTGTGATTTAACTTGATGTTGAACCAGTTTGGCATGTAGACTCCCACTATGAATTCCACAATTATCCTCAGATTCTTCAGGTTCCTACCCTTCAGCCCATGTTTGGAAATCCACAATCTGCAGAACCTTAGAGCCGTGGTGACCCACCTACTGTGACAGACTGGCCCAATCTCCAGGAGAGCTAGACTCTGAGATACCTCTCCCGATCTGATGGCAGTGATGATTCTGTAGCCATATGATTGGTCTGTGCTGAGGTCCTTGACTACCTCCTGACTGAGATGGGGTAGAGGAGGACCAACAGTGATCCTCGTGAAGTTTGGGTTGATCTCCAGCTCAGTTGCAGTGTCTAACATCTTCCCTAGGGGCCCAGACCACTTGTTATTGCTGAATGTCTTGCCATCCAGTGCACTCACCAGGTGTCTGAGACTCAGCTCCCCAGTGTGCAAGTCACAGACAATCCACACCAACTTCCTGCTAAGCTTGGCCTCCACATAATGCATTACTCCTCCCTCCCAGCCAGTATTCACATTAGTACTGTCACCTCCTATGGCCAAAAGGGTTTGGTTTGCCCCTCTCTCTCTTAGCCAGTTCACCAGATGATCAGCAATGACCTCAGCATGACTTCTCTCCTCTGCAGCTTCCTCTGGCACAAAATACCACAAATATTTCCCACCTGATTCATTGCACACTGTGTAGTGTTCTTCCTTAATGAGACCAGGGAACTGCCTGTCACTGCCCTCAGCTTCCATCATCACTTTGGTGTCATCTCTTTTCCCATCAAAGAAGATACAGGTGATGCCATTTTCCCTAATCTCTTCATCAAACTTCTTGACCAGCTCCTTAGTCAGTCTCTCCTGAGCCTCCTCACCTTGTTGTGGTCAATCATCAGTGTTGTGTCAAACTCTGTGATAAGACCAGCATCAATCCAGGCAGCAGTGGCAATCTCCGCAGTCTCTCTCAGCCCAGTGTGATGTCTCAAGCTAGCCAGAGCTATGTTGGTGATATCTTTAGTGTTGTATTTCTTCTTCTTAGCCACAGGCAAGGAAGAAGTTGTCGCAGCCTCTAGTATGAAGTTTTCGTCCTCCTCTCTCCTCCCTGCCTCCTCCAGTATATCTCCAGTCTCCTCCAACTCCATCTCCAGCAGTGACTCCTCCCTCAACTCCTCTTCTTTCTTGGCTGACTCCTCTGCCTTCCTCTTCCTCTTCTCCTCGGCCTTCCTTCTCTGCAGCACTGCTTCCTGTTTCCTGGTCTCAGGGTGATCAGCTAGACCCATCTGGTGTGCCCCCACACTGCCCACCTTTTCTCTCTGACCTTTAATGAAGGCAAGCTCCTGCACTGGTATCTTCTGCTCGCTCCTGCAGCTGCAGTCAATATGAACCTCACTGTTGCAGACAGGGTTGCACCCAAGCTCACTGCAGCTCCTGATCACACAGTGACAGGTCAGGATGTCCACCAATTTGTCCAGTTTCATCATGAACCTATCTTTGACCTCTAGCTTCACATTGCCAATGGACTCCTTCACTGCCTCATCCCACAGTGCCTTCACTTTAGCCCTGATCCTGACCTCAGTGTTGATTACAGGTCCTGTGAATAGAGCGTTGGCCTTTCTCCACTGAACCAGTAGCCTTGGAACAATGCCGTTGTTAATCAGGTCATTAACTGGGTAATTCCTCCTGTCTTCCTCACTTATCTCTCCTCAACAAACCATACCTCAGCAGATCTCTGGCTGTGGGCAGCTCAGCAGGGGGAAGTTCCCTCCCAGTCCCCACCAAATGACTTAGGTGACAACTTGATTTGCTTCAGGTTCTGATTTCTTTCTGACTCATCCTGTGGAGCTGTGAACAAAATAAATGTCATTGAAATTTGGATAGGCCTACTGATTATGATTACATAAAATTAAGTTAATTGAAATTCTTAATATCTTCCTATAAGCTCAGATAAAAGGTTGTGTTGTTATAAGTACAAGACTTAATTATTCAAAGTAATGACAATTTCATATATCTATCATATCAAAATATACAGAAAGTTTGGGTCACACACAACATTTCGAATAATTTGAATTACACAATATTTACATTACGAAGTAATCAAAATTGTCAAAAAGGAGGGAAAACACACGCATTCACAATCAAAACTCCAGCATTTGTGACTATGTGAAACTTAGAAACCATACTGAACACCAAAAATAACCAAAGTTGACCACACATATCAATGGCACATTGATATACGATGCTACACTCATATTTAGGTTATATTTCAAACCTTTATGGTCAAATATAAGTTGGTAAATGGTTTTTTTAAACAACACTAGAGATATTTCTAAGTTTGCTAGATAATATGACCTCATTTGAGCATTAGTAGTGTTTGAATTGTTGACTTTACTAAAATTGACACACCGGATTGGGTATTCTCCGAACTAAGAATATAATTTTTATATTCAGATAAATAAATGACGTTGTTAAACAATGTTTTAGGTATTCAGTTCTGCGGTGGTTGTACTTAAGAATAACTCTTTCTTAACGCCACAATAAAAGGTGTTAACAAGTTCGTTTTATAATGTAGACCAGTAGGTGGTGGTAATTCTGCTGGCATTTCAATGTGAGATTCTGCCATATTTCCGTCTTTCCATTCGCCGTCATGAAATATGACGGAATTAGATTAAATTTAATTGACACAGTTTCGGCCTTCATGTGATCGAAGTGTGTGTGTGTGTGTGTGTGTGTACACGAAGGTAATTGCATGCATTTTCGTTTGAGGGAAATTGGAAGTCAATCAGGTATGAAACCTTAACGCCCATTGGCTGCGACACACTTCCTGCGAGCGATGTGATTGGTCATCAGTCACGCTTGTGCTTGTTTGTATATTCTTTTAAGAATACCGGGTGTCCGAGAATTATCTGTACAATTTTTGGCTGTTATTAAAAGTCAACCATGAAGTGTAGAAATTCCAGTGTTGTCCCATTTTACAGAGAATCTCATTAAGTTTTTTCTGATACCACGTTTTGACAAGTTTTTTAGAAATGTACGCGGGTGACAGACATTGATGATTTAAAAGCAAGAATCACATATTTTTTAAAATTTCTTGCGAAAGTTGGAAAGATTATATATATATATATATATATATATATATATATATATATATATATATATATATATATATATAAAAGCAAAGACCACAGGGAAAAGGAAAAGGAAACACGAAATCCGAGCGCTTTCGTGATATATTCACATCTTCAGCGACAAGATGATGTGAAGATGTGAATATATCACGAAAGCGCTCGGATTTCGCGTTTCCTTTTCCCTGTGATTCTTTGCTTATTAAAAAGATCACGTGTTGTTTTGTGATTTTATTGCATATACAGTAGAGTCCCGATTATCCGACGTAAACGGGACCGACAGGTAGTCGAATAAACGAAAACGTCGGATAATCCGGAAATAATGAGTGCCAGGTGAAAGGAACGCAAATTAAACAGAATTTCCGAATAATTTTGAAATTAAAGTTTATTTATAAAAAATGTAGAATACATTATGCGACTACATAAAGGAATAAATCTTATTACACAAATTTATTGCTTTTATATACAGTATTTAAAAGAAAAAATTTCATCATCTTTATTAAGGTACCCATTTATAAATTAAGACAATGCAAAGGAAAAACTTTTTTAAGGCAAACGTTTAAAGAAATGTGATGGAAGGTTGTTTTGCTCTGTCAAGGGCATGTCGAATAAACACGAATGTCGGATAAACGAGAGTCCGATAATTGGGACTCTACTGTGTATATATATATATATATATATATATATATATATATATATATATATATATATATATATTAGTGGTGGACCGGATATCCGCAAAATTTTTAACATCCGCATCCGCACTTCTGACTGCGGATGTTATGCGGATATTACCTCTAATAAATTATGCAATTTACAATTAAAGTAGCTTATAAGGCCCAGTCATGCACATTTCATGTAAAGTATTAATTATATTAATGAACAAACAAATATATAAACCTCAAAATTAAATAGCTGGTAACGCAGAAAATTAAATGAAACTTGTTTCATTCAATTTTCTGTGGCTGAAACTTGAGAAAGTTATTGTTTTTATCATAATGTAAACATTAATATTAATTTTAATTCTTATGCATTGCCTGCCATAATAGTAATATCACGAAATTTGAAAAATTGTCATATATTCATAATTCTATATTATATTGATAGAGAGAGAGATTACATTGAACGTCTATACAGCATGTGATGTTATAGCAATTTACTTCATTCAGAGAACTGTATGCGAATTTATTAATAGATTAGAGTCAATATATGCATTGGTGTACATTGACAAATATCAGTATGGTTCAGATCGTGAGTTCGCTAGTCTTTCGAGAGGAATTTACCTTTAAGTGAATCCACGTCATCAAAACAACACACGGGTTTAACTTTATTAAATTGCCGTTTGATTCTCTTTATATGAAGTCACGTAATTCGTTTTCTTTCATATCTAAAGCGTTAATTAGTAACTTTTGAACGAATGGGGAACTATTAAATATTAACTAATTCAGTTTACTTGGTCGCGATGTTTATATTTAACCCAAAACTATTTGAATGTTTTCTTTCCATCCAATTTTGATAAAATGAGAAAAGTGTCGTAGTTTTTCTTTTTAAAGAAATTCTTATTGAAATTTTGAAAGTTGCGCAAAGTTATTTAGTTTAAATGCGACTACTGTATGGAAGAAAGAGTAGTTATTTATCACGTCTGTGACGCCACAGCACCGTGCAACATTGCGGAGTTTGGGACATCCATGAAATTAGCTGTACGCGAATTCGAGATTACGCGGTTGATTAATTAAGGACCTACCCCCATAATAAAGCGGAAACACACACACACACACACACTGGAGGTTAGGCGAATCAGATTCAGATAACCCTCCAACAACCCTTCAAGCCTAAATTCCTTCTTCGAGTCTCCTTCATTCGGCCTTAGCGCCTTTGCCACCATCCCACTTAGTTTACGTAAGTACATACGTACGTATATATTTATTATTAATTAATGTATGATATTACGCTTTAATTATTATTATTGTTCCCTTTCAGGTGTATAATTAATTTATATTGTCGTTATGTTATTTGATAGCATAAATAGTTCGTAGGATAGGTTTGTCTATTGTTTTATAGGATACGTTTGTCTATTGATTTTAGGGGTTTATTATAGTTTGAAATTTTTTTTTTGGTGGAACGTAACCCCTCTAATTCACATCGTGTCTATTGGAAAATATAACTCACTGTATGTACGAATTCACTAGACGCGATAGTTTCCAAGAACACGACTACCGCGTACAGCGGGGTATACCCCTATATTCAAATTACTTTACCTTTCACCATTTCCACTTTTCACTATCAATAGATTTTTTTTAAATACCACTAATAATGATAATAATAATATTAATAATAATAATAATAAATCATCGAGGAGGGCCATAAACGGGCACAGTCCTAATACGTCCCATTGCGCTAACACGTACATTATTATTACTAACATCAGCGGGAGTCGAACCCTCGATCCCATGAAGTGTCTTAACTTACGGGGAAATGAGCGGTGGGGAATACCAGTAATGCCCAAAATATTGTATGAATTTACTGAATTTACGGATTTGTGTTTACTGCATATGAAAATTACACTTTTTTTTCTTTTTTTTTATGAACAATCTATTTTTCGTCTTATTATTTTAGATAAAATAAATTGGACGATTTTGTATTATTTTATAAATCTTTCGAAAGTATTGGAAAAATCGGGGTATAATTAAATTATGGAACGATTTAAATTTTCTTTTTTAAACTTAAAATTACTCCTATTTTGCCCTTTTTGGCTCCTCCTCCTTCCTGTATAAAAAAAAAGAACTTTTACTTTTCTATTATTTTCTCGTCAGTAAACGTCAAAATGTGAATCATTGAAGAAGAGAATCTCGGTAAAGTAAATCTACTTTATTTGAAATGCGACGGATATCTCTCAATTCGTGATCATCTTCGAGTGCCAAGTTCGTACGAGGTCCTCCGAGGAAGAAGTGTGGCTAAGCGTCAAAAAGTAAAAAACGCCGGAAAATGCGATTAAAGTTGCGCCAAATTGAAAAATGACGCAATTTTTTAACTCGAAGCTATTTCGACGAAGTATCTTCAAAAGTTAAAAAGTTATTCCACTTTTAAATTAGTAAAACTTTTAACTGCGTTTTTCTCGCGTTTTTTACTTTTGTCGCTTAGCTACTTCTTCCTAGGAGGCCCTCATATATGATCCGTTACTTTAGCTTCGGTGGGATTACGACATCTAATCGACTTGACATTCTGTCCACAAGTATATTGTGAGTTACATTGAATTAGGTTAGCATAGGTTAGGCTACGCTAGGTCAGATTAAGTTGTTAGTTTTTTAAGTGTGTGTATATATATAATATCTCCATCTATATATATTATATATATATATATATATATATATATATATATATATATATATTATATATATATATGAGTGTAGGTCCAGTTTTTTGCAAAGCTCGTTCTGTATCTTAACCCTTTGACTACCATCGGGATAATAGGTCTCAATGGGATTTTCTTTGGTAGTCAAAGGGTTAAGACCGTAACATGGGCACTTCAAAAACCTAATTTAACCTAACCTAGCGTAACCTGACATATGCTAACCTAACTTAATCTAACTCGATATACTGTAAGTGTCGATTGAATGTCACATCGCTCAAATGTCGTAATTTCGTTATTTTATGCCATTTTAATTTTAATGCGTAACTATTTTATATTAATTAATTATATTAATTATATTATGAATTTTATGTAGGCATATAATTATTAATATAATTATTTTATTAATTACTATATGACTCGCATTATTATTAGTATTATTATTATTATTGTATGCACATTATTGCACATCATGATAGTAGATATAAATAATTCTATAGATACTAACATTGTATATAGTGTATGGTGAAGTGAGGAATCATCGCAGGGAACATTTGAAAGGTGTATATATATATATATATATATATATATCGTACGGCAATATTCCCCAACCAGGGTGATGCGAAATGTCATAAAAATTATAAAAAAAATAACATGATATTGGGGTGCCTTGAGCTAGAAAAGCCTGGGAATCACTGCCTTACGCAAGAGTAACAGAAAAAATCACTGAAAATATTTGTCACTTTCACAGGACGTTGGGTTATGCAAATTCTTATGAAATGTCCAATCGAGGACCCTGTTTCATTTTTTCCGAAGGCTGACCAATCATAGGAAATCTGTTACTACTTATAAATGTATGATGGTATTAAACAAATAATGAAAGCAAAATCCTTTGAAAATTCCAACTAATTAAGACTGTTTAACACTGTAGTTTCTATGAAGTTCCATGGAGAATGGTTTCTTGTACAAAATTCAACTTAATTGACATTTGGCTAGAGATGGTTATTATAAAACCTTGCGTATCATACGCACGACTATGGTGACATTGGCGGAAGCGAGCTACTAATGAGAATAGTTGAGTAAAATAGAATATTTTATATATGATATAAGAGTAGATAATTTCATAACATAAATTTTTCACCTCCAAAAAGGCTAACCTTATGTAAATATCATTTAGTATCAGGAAAAGAGGAAAAATTATTTTTTTTTACCATTCTATCTCGCGATAATTATATCCCACCACACTCGAGGTACGCGCTAATCTTCCATCTAGACAGCAACTCTGTAAACTATAGAATAAACCATACCCTAATAAAAATGTGTGGACGGGATTAAGTCCAATAATATTCCTTAAGTTGCCGGCACCCGTAGTCCAGCGTGTAACACCGTTTTCCCGTAAGCGAAGTGAACACGGGTCGGGGGTTCGATTCCCGATGGTGCTGGTAATAATAATAATAATAATTTGGGAGTTAGCGCAATGAACGGCATAGACTTAGGGTGACCAGACGTCCCGCATTTTGCAGGACTGTCCCGCATTTAGAGTTTCTGTCCCGCAAAAAACATTGACCAATGCGGGACAATGCATCAATGCAATGTCCCGCATTCTTGTATTGATGCAATTTTCGTACAAATGAAATGTAATTTGTATTCATTATCGTAGATCTGGCATCTGCGCATCCCCTCATAAACGTTTTAAAACGTTTTTGAATCATCCAGTACGACAGACCTCGACGGCCGACGCTCGTCAGTTAAAATTTTGAATTATAATGGTGTTGACGTGTTATTTAATTGTCAGAGTACCCCTACGGTACATTTTAAAAATGACTTCAAAAAGAAAGTGCATTTTCAGTGAAGAGTTATAAAAAGAATATCCTTTTATTAAAAAAGCAAAGAGTGAGAGCAAGGTGAAATGTATTAAATGTTTTTCTACTTTTTCAATTGCAATTGCAAAAGCAGCGTTATTAACGATATTCAATTACGAGATGAGTTGCCTTGAATTTTGTGAATATCTGAACAAAGAAATACCTCTCCTTAAGAAAATACATTCCAGTGCCAAGTACAATTAAATAAAATGTTTTTCAATAAATTATAAGTAAACTATGTAAAATTGCTTTTTGGTAGTACAATTATTATTTGTCCGTTATATATCTTTGAAAGATAAAGTAAAATGCCTATAGAGTGCTGCAAAATGCTTTTAAAAGGTATTGGTTGACCTGTGGAGTGTTATCGAGATATCATACGAATATATTAGTGTACCATTGGATCCATCCCGCATTGGGATCGCAAAAATCTGGTCACCCTAGGCATAGTTGACCCGAGCACGGTGTCAATTTTTGTTCCGCTTTCCGCACTGATTATTATTATATCGGTTAAATAATACGTTATGCTACAGAGTCTGAACAGTTTATGTTTTACTTCAAATGACAGATTGGTGTTGCAGATTCTTATCAGTATTAATTCTCAGAACTGAGAAGTTCAAAAACATACCAACTATTGTCAGAATAAATGAATTATAAAGTATAGAAACACATCCACCTCGTGTCAACATATTCATTTTGTATTTATTTTCCTCTCCAGCAGTCGGGTACGTCGTGGTCGATGTTTTAATACTCTGTAATCGCGAAGAACTTTGTGTGTGTGTGTGTGTGTGTGTGTGTGTGTGTTTTACTCAAAGAGAACCCGTTTCGAGTGTCGAGACAAAAGAATCCTCATTGACCCCGTCTATTCATCACGAGATTGCATTCTTTACTCTGTTGCTCGTATATGCCGGCGACACACGAATAAATTCCGGTTCATTCTGAGTAAATACGAAAAATTCTGTAGTTTATGGCATTCGCAATTCGGTCCTTAAATTTAGCGGCTTGAAATCATCTACTGTATGTTGAAACAGGACATATCCATGCTTTGAAGATGAAGGTCAGTCGAACCTCCTCCTCCTCCTCCTCTTCCGAATATCAATGTCTCACTCGCCCCATTCATGTTGATGTTGACACGTAAATATTAGGGATGTACTGGTATCGGAATTGGCCGATAACCGATCGATATCGGCCGATATTTGACATTATGTTTGAGAAATATTGTTTATTTTTTATTGAGGTATAATAACCTAATTTACATTCAGTTGGAACCAAAGGTGAAGTATTTAAATAGAGTATTTTATGGTTTTTGATAAGTTTATTGTACTACTACTACTACTATTACTACTACATGCTTAATCAATGTAAGCAAAATCAATAGATGTAAAAATTTGCGCTTTTGTATTAATCCGTACTTAAATTACTACTTTTCCAAGAGCTCTATTATTTATATGTTTAAAGCAAGATGGGAACAGTCTATTTAGTTAACAAATTTACAGTAACTAAAGGAATTACAAGTTTGTGTTGTCCAACGTTCACAGTAGAAAAAAGTTGGATGTTTATTGTTTGCTGATGTACCTCCAATTCTATTACTGCGTGATATCGGCAAAGCGGCCAAAAGAACCATAACTAATGCATGGCCGACAGTTTGGTACATCCCTAAAAACGGAAGTAATTTTAGGTGTCCTCGTTCATTATTTCTCATTCAGTATCATTCCCATTCCCGCGAGTGGGAATGCCCGAAGTGGAAATTCTAAGTTTGGGAATTTTTTAAAATTCTTGATTTTGCGTGAAAAGGGGTACAAAAAAGACTGACGCATTTGCGGGATTTGAAGGGGTAATTTGTGGGAAAAATTTTAAAGTAAAATAGGAAGTCGTAAAGTAGGAAAAGGGAAAATAGATCGATTTGAAAATTGTCTCCTTTGAGAGATTCTCACTCGCGGATTTCTCACTTTTGAACCCAAAATGAAATGGGAAAAATGACGTTAAGTGGAAGAGACAGTCTTCCTTTACGTTATTAGACCTGAATTATGTCCACATTTTCTTTCTTTTTTTTATTGTAGCTCAGTTTGGTGCCATGGCTACGAATTTATTATTATTGGTATCCCGTTTACGACTTCTAAGAAAGCTAAACATTGTCAGCTTCATATAAGGTAGAATACGACTGTCACACCAACGGGTGGCTGCTCTTTGGGGATATATATATATATATATATATATATATATATATATATATATATATATATATATATATTATATATATATATAATATTATATATATTATATATTAATATTATATTAGGGATGTCACGGGTACCCGACCCGATCGGGTAATGGGATCTTTTCCGTTTGACACACATGGTTCGATTTTATTTTAAATTTCTACACAGACGTAGTTTTGCATGCCGATTACGAAAATCAGAACCATTGTTTGGAGAAATTAATAATAAAAAGTTACAACCCTTTAAAGTATTTTATTAGACCCGCCCTTCGTGCGGGTCGCGGGTAGCAAAAATTAACCAAACTATCACGACTTAACCTAACCAATCGTCAAGGGCGTACAATTAACCTAAAAAATAAATAAAAAACTAAAAATTTTTTATTTTTATTAATACTATAAACACCCAGGAATGTCTGTCTGTCAGTCCGTCCCGCTCAGTTTGTCAGTCGGTCACGCTCAGGAACGTTTAGGTTAAGTCGTGATATTGTTTATTTATTTTTTTAGGTTAATTGTACGCCCTTGACGATTGGTTAGGTTAAGTCGTGATAGTTTGGTTAATTTTTGCTACCCGCGACCCGCACGAAGGGCGGGTCTTAGGCTAGTTGTAACTTTTTTATTATTAATTTCTCCAAAAAATGGTTCTGATTTTCGTAATCCGCATGCAAAACTACGTCTGTGTAGAAATTTAAAATAAAATCGAACCATGTGTGTCAAACGGAAAAGATCCGGGTAATGTACTACTCGATGATACCCGACCCGATCGGGTAATCGCTAAAAAATCGGGTACGGGTAGTAAAAAACAAATTCTAATTTAATTTTAATTTTATTGTTTTGCAGGTTTTCTCGATATATTTTTTGTATAATATTTTTTAACAAAACATTCAAAATGGCAAATCGTAGTATGGCGTGGAACTATTTTGTCATTGATAAATTAGATAATAGTAAAGTCAAGTGCTTGAACTGTACGTAGTTAATAAGTCGCGGTACTAAACCAACAAATTTTGGAACGTCTTCAATACCCGATCGGGTATTACACTTCGGGTACCCGTACCCGATTACCCGGTAAAAGCGCTACCCGTTGCATCCCTAATATATATATACCTCCCTAGGCTCGTGGCGTGCACATCTCTACTTTCACTTCACGAGACTGAGGCCGAAGCTGGAAAGTCGATTAAGACGCTGGATATGAAGCTCCTCCGTGAAGCCCTCGGGCTCATCAAGCAAGCCCTGACGATGCTTGAGGAGAATGATCCCAACCTGCGTTTTTGTGTCTGTGTTGATAAAAAACATCCCCTAGGAGCCCCCTTCCGGAACCCCTGGAACGTATTCTCATTTACCTCATGTTACAATTGCTTCGATATCCGATCATTCACCATCCGATCGGATATCGAGGGATGCCCGTATATCGCCAATAGTAAGCCATCTTTTCAACCAATTAGGTCGAACTTTTTAAAGAAGTCGGATTTTCTTGTACGACCTACTTTCATGAGGTTAGGTTAATTCAGGTTAACCTAACCTAAAACAAATCAGAGGGTGTGTAACGTCTGAGGAAGCATAAATGACGACTTACTTATTTGTCTTCGAGTATTTTGAATTAAAATCCTAACGCGGCTGAAATTCGAAAAAAAAAGTAATTGTATACGGTAAGAAAACGCTTTCTCCAAACTTTCTCCATACTGTAATTTAGCTACTTTAACACAAGCGAAAGTGATTGAAAATTTTAAAATTTGAAATATACTGTATAACCTCGTCGATCTACAGGGTAAAAAATGGTTACGGACGAAAATTTACACAGATATTTGACGTGGTCATATATACATATCTGATGAAAATAACCACGAAGGAAAAAGGAAACGCAGAATGGTGCTCAAGCGCTTTCGTCTAATGACATCCTCAGAAACGCTGAAATAAATAACAAGTTCGAGACTATAATTATATAGGTCACAAAAAGAAAAAGAAAAATTGTAGGAGGAGCATACAAATTTATAAAAACTACCAGAGTTTTAGCACTTTGCCCCTCTTGTCTAAATCCATTCTGAACGAATTCAAAACAACAGGATAAAGCGAAAAAAGGCCCTGGCTAATGTTAAAATTATTTGCAAGTTGAATAATGGCAGACTCAAGAATATTTCTATTAACA